>JAKCPB010001218.1:0-93512 GCA_021442155.1 Cymbidium sinense | reverse complement strand
TTCTACCTCATTCCCCTTAAATAATGAGACATACCTACTTGATTTCATTCTTATGCATTTTAACATCAAAATTTAGAAAATAACTTTAATTCATTTACACAAAATAAATCAATCAAATCAAAATACAATTTTTTTTTCTATTCTTGTAGTTGTTTATACATCCATATGTATCTATAGTGGGTATATTAGTCTAGACATCCAGGGATGCATGACTTTAAGTAGCTACCTGGAGGTTCCTACCTCATTTCCTTAGTGCAAAACAATGGTGATGTACTTGCTTAAAACTTTTATACATGTGAATGTATACTTAGCTAATGAATAAAAACCCCATTTTTATATTAAAAAAGACATGCATTCATGCTTTGTTTAATTGGTTGAGTTGATTAGTCATGTGATTTAAGGTTCTTTCCTTATGCTTTTGCATAGAATTTAGGAAATATCTTTATGGGATATAACATTTATAGCTATGCTTAGGGATTTAATCATATGCATGATATACATGATGGAAAGAAATGGACAAACATGTGTTATGTGATAGTAATTCATTCCAACTAATCTTAAGATGCCTTTCTTATTGAATGAGTTTATTTAAAGGGAACCCAAACATTATGACTAATTAAAACATATAATTCACTAAAATAAAATTGATTAACTAATTTGCTTTAGAAGTGACTTAAGGTAGGGATAAAATAGAGTGATCATTTTTTCTTTCTCTTCATAACACTTAGTTGTTGAGTGTAGGTCAAATGAAACAAAAGAAAACATTAAGTAAAATATGCAAATCGTTAAACCATTTAAAGTGAAACCACCCTTTATGATTAAATGTCCTTCATACTTAGAAAATCTCAACACTTAAGCTTTGTTAGGGCAAACCACACAGCCTTAACACACACATTAGATTAAGTCACCACTTTAGCTTTATGTTGAGGGTAGTGTATGGTTTGATGTATGCTTTTATGATGTACTAGTATCGGATATTAGGGTGTATGCCTCAGACTAAATTTTAGGTGATTAGCCTAATCATGTTTTATGCAAGAGATTATGCTTAAGGGTAATTAAGATAAATATAAATGCTCTTTTACATGTTGCTTAACCCTAAACATAATCTACATTATGATAGTGGACTTGGTTACCCATGTAGGTGCTAAGTCCAAATTATTCATATAAGGTTGCATGGTGTGTTTAGCTAATACTTGTTTTGCGTGTGTGTAGTTAGATTTAATTTTCCATTCTTTTAATATAATTGTTCATTAAGAATTTGGTTAAGTGTTATGGGAGTTAAGGATGAACATTGGCTAAAAAGTTTAATCCTTGGGTGCCATGTGATGCCTAGAAGCCTACCAAATCAAATAGAGCAAAATCAAATGAAGAAATGGAGGGAGCATGAAGACTTGAAGATCCCCCATAACACTTATCATTTTGTAACTTATAATTATTCTTTCATATGCTAGTTGTATAAGGGTAGAGCTCTACCCATTTTTCTTTCGGTTGTATGGTGAATCGGCCTATTATTCTTCGACATTGAGTTTATAAAGTGTCTGATGCTTTGTTTAAAATTATGTAATAGAAATGGCATGTATGTTTCTAGTTTCTTCGAGTATGATGATTTAATGTGTGGCCAAGATCCTTTTAGGCTCTTAAAAAAATAGATTTCCTACCCCAACTACAACATAATTAAATTTTTTTAAAAAAACTCATAACTTCACATAAAGCCTAGACATTAAATCAAGATAATAAAATATTTAGCAACCCTTAGCTGGGTGTTGTATTCTTAATATCATGCATGTTATTTTATTTCACTCTTACTAAGGGTTTCCATCTTTGCGATAGGGAAAAAGCTTGACCTTTGAGAGCCTATGATGGAAAACACCTCTTTCTATTTTAATTTAGCCCATAACTCACTTCATCATGCATTTAGGCATATTCCTATAGCCTGTCAAAATAAAGAGTCAAAATTAAATAAAATTTGATAAGATTTGCATTAGACTAAGTCATTATTCATACCACTCATGCTCTAGTCTCTTAGGGAGTGGGTTTAAGGACTTTAGTTTCTTTCTAAATAATAACAACCTAGCCATCTTACAAAGCATATGAGTTGACTGCATGGTTTTAAAATGTAGGAGGAGTTAGCTGGCTACCACTCCAAGCAGTTATAAGTCCAACAGTCTGGTGGTTTACCCTCTCTTATGGAGGTAAACAATATACCCACTTTCACCATAAAAATAGGTCATGCTATGGCCCTCGTTAAAGCTCCCTAAATTTGGGATCCGAGGTTGTTGTTTCCCTTTGGGGCTACTAGCATAAATCCCCACCTCTTAGGCATTTCCATAATCTTGTATTGTGAAATTATAAGTGCTAGATTTCTAATAAAATTTCAACTCAAATATATAATTTTCCTCAATTTCAAACATATAAAGCCCAACCGTAGGATAGTTTGGGATGCTCACTAGGCTTTCTAGTATCATGAGCATAACTTAATTATTTCTATTTATCTTCAATAATAAATCTCTCCTTTCAATCTATCCCATTTGATCTTCCAAATATAACCAATTTATTGATAGTCCTATCTTTGAATTCTTTGGAGATAAAAATTGCCTACTTTAAGCAAGAGTATTCCTAAATAACTCACCTTCCTTAAGATGTAATTAACTATGGGGGCTTGCCCCCATAAGAAACTTTAGAACTCAATTTAAATAAACCCTACATTATTCATCCATGTAAAGTAGAGGAAAAATATCTATGTATATTTGAAGACCCTTCATGCCTTAGAGTTTTATTATGTGATTAGGTCCATTGTAGGGTAGTGATTTCTATCTTTGAGATAGTACACTATATTGATGTCATACCCAATCACCTAAATAAGTACACCTCTCATCATGGTGTCCCCCCCCCACACACACACACATACACATAAACCAAAAATAAACATCACATAAACATAGCATCAAACAATTATATAAACTATCATAAAAGTATAAAAGGGATGCGGTTGAGTACTGTCGTACAACCTGAAGAGAGAAAATATGGGTAGCCGAGTTCTACCCTTATACAACCTAGAATATAAAAGAATAATTATAATTATATTAAATGTTATGGGGGTCTTCTTTCTTCATATCTCCATTTCTGATTTGGTTCCTTCTTTGATTTGGATGGTGTTTACTTCAAAATATCAGTGGCACCCAGGACAAAGCCTTCGCCACGCTCATCCAAATCTCCTATAGCACTAATCCTAATTCCTATTGCAAAAATGACATTAATGTGGGAAAAGTAAACCTCACTATACCAGCAAAGTAGAGGTTAGCTAAATATACAAATCATCTCAAGCAATTGTATTTATAATTTTGACTTAGCACCCTACACATGGGTAACTAACTTGTCTAACTTAGATTATACTTAAGGATTTAAGCAACTAGTAAAAGAGCATTCACATTTATTTTAAGCATCCCTTAAGCATAATCCCTATAGAAAACATGATTAGGCTAATATTGGCCTATCATTTAGTCTATGAAGCATACCCCTAACATCCAATCTAAAATAATACATCATAAAATAAAATAAAGATCACATCATACACCATCCTAACTTAGAGCTAGAAGTGGTGACTTAATTCTAATGTATGTATTAAGGCTTGTGTGGTAAGTCTTGTTAGGCATTAGTTATATTTTGTAAGTGTAGAAGGATTCAATTTAGCATGAAAGGTTGATTTCACTTGAAGTAGTTTAATTGATTTGAGAATTTTAATTTATGCTTTCTTTTATTTCATTTGATTACACTTAGCAACTAAGTGTTATAAAGAGAGGAAAAGAGGATTGTCCTCTTTCATCCCTACCTTAAGTCACATTCTAAAGTATATTAATTTGATTTAGTTCTCTTTAGTGAATGTCTTATTAAATGATTTAATTAATCCTAAGTTTAGATTCACTTTAAATAATCCTATTCAAAATGAAAGGCATCTTAAGATTAATTGAATTGAATTACTACCACATGACATATTTTAAATCATTCCTTTCAATCACATGTAAGATGCATATGATTTAATCCTAAGTGTATCTATACATGCAACATATTTTAACACACTTAAATGATGAATGTATGTGTATGTTTAGAATTTATCTTTTATTTGACTAAATTATTTAAACATATTAATTTAAAACTTTATCCAATATCTTATACAAAAAGGACATAAGAATGAAATTAAATAAGCATGTGCATTGTTAAACCAAGAAGTGAGATAATCAAATGACCTCCTTGGAGCTAGCTAAAGCCTAGTATTCTAGATGTCCATACTATATACCCATTTGCATTCAAACATATGTAAATTTGTATACATGAACATAGGTAAGCTCAAATCATATGGCTAATTAATTCAACCACTTAGTTAATTATAAATGCATGCAATTTTAATGTAAAATGGGATTTTCATTCACTAATCACATATACATATACATGTACAAAGATATAGCAAGTACATGTAGTTGTTAAACGAGGGAAGTGAGGTAATAAAATGACCTCCTTGGGGCTAACTAAATCCTCATATGTGGATGTCTAGACTATATACTTGCTTTCTTAGACACACATGGATGTATACATAAATGAGGGAAAGAAAACTATGCAAATATTGTGGATTTCCTTTTTAATTGAATCATTTATATATACAAATTAAAGCTCTATCAAAATTCTAATATTGAAAAACATAAGAATGGAATCAAATGGATGCGTGTCGTTGTTAAACCAAGGAAGTGAGCTAATCAAATGACCTCCTTGCTAAAAGCCTCATGTTACCGGATCTCGGACTATATACCCATTACCATTCAATCTTATTTAAATCAACACATGAATAGAGGAAAGAGAACTCAACATTCATACACTTAAGTTATAACAAATCCATTTCTTATGTATTTATAACTAGCATCATAACACATATTATTATTCATTTATAAGCTTTTGAAAAGTATAGTTAGAATTAATGGTGATAATAGCCACACATATATTAAATTAAATCAGCACATGCAATCTTAAATAAAGGAAATCCATTTTATTTTACTTTTTTTTGAAAAGATGGATGGATGAATTCAAATGACATACCAAATTTAACATGATTTGAAAGAGGACAATCAAATATAAGCATGAGATTCATTCAACCAAACTAGTTCTTAAGGACAATCAAATCAAATAAGATTATTTAAAGCAAACAAAGCTTCTTTATTATTTATGTCTTGGATTTGATTTGATTTAAAGAGGAGAAGAGAAATTATCACTTGTTGTTTAAACCCATTCTCACATTAGTGATTTGATTTTATTTAAGGAAATGTTATTACTGATTTTATGGGTTAATTAAGTTGAACCCTTAATTAGATGAATTAATTGATTACTTATTTTCACTTTAAAGGAATTAATTAAATAATTATGTGCCAACATGATATGAATGGAAAATAAACTTGCAATGATTTTAGGAAATAAAAGGGGCCTAATGCAATTAGTTCATGATTAATAGTTAATTTGATTAAGGGACTTAATTAATTACTCTTATGGTTTTCCCACACATGTGGACTAACCATAATTTCATTAAATGCTTTTATGTTATTAAACAGCTAAAGATCTACCCCAAGATTTAATTAATTAAGGCCAGATGTGATTATGATTTCAATTTAATTAAGTGATTTAATTAATTAGTTAAATCTTAATTAATTTCATTTTTAAAAAGGGTGAAATGAACATACGAAAGGGTCCCAACCCTATTCCTTAGTCTACTTACTATTGAACGATGATTAATAAACTTAATTAACCAATTTATATTCATGTGATTAATTAATCATTAATTAACTTAAAAGAGTAAGTAGTTAAGGTTTAATTAGTCAAATTTCCCAATTATGTGAGAAATCCCAAGAAAATCATGGGAGAGAGGTCATCCCATTAAATTAACCAACAAAATTTAGATTAATTGCTCAAGTAAGTAATTAAGCTAATTAATTTTATAATTAAACAATTAAACCTTAATTACTATTTAAAATTAGTTAAGATCATTTTTAATTAATTCTCCTCTAAAATACCTTTAAAATAATTCTCCTCTATGATTATTTATGATTTTAGAAGTTTTAAAAAAATGATTAATTAAGCCTAATTAAAGCCTAATCTTGTTGGTGACACACACATGCCTGATGCAAGCTTTCCACATGGCTCCATGGATTGGCTACTTAAAACTTATCTAACTTATTTCTTCTTCCACCATCCATAGATGATGGCTATGATTAATCCCACACTTAATAGATTAAATCATCAATCTAGCATATCTAATCATGATCATCCATTCGATCACACAAAAATGGATGATGCTGATCTAACATCACACAAGTGAGGGAGAATAGTCCATCAACCATTGCTCACTTGATCCGAAGCTTACCCAAGCGATCAACTCCAAAAGGATCCCACACCTTCACAACATCGACAAAGGAGATTTAATGGTCAAGATTACATAAGTTTTCTTCAAAAATTCCAACCCAATTTTTCCTAAGGATCGATTTTGGAAGCATACCTTACTAGAGCTCAAGATTATGGCTCAAATGAAAGGAAGCATCATCTAGTGGAGATTATTGAGAATTGGATCAATTCCTTGAAGCTCATTTGGAATGCCATGAATGATTTGGAGCTCGCCTTTGATTGAAGTCCCACCTCCATTAAGAAGCTTGGGAGATTCTTGCTCAATGAGGCCTAGGGAAGGTGCAAAGTTAATTTGAGTTTGATGGAAAAATGGTGAAGTTGGGTCAAAATGGGAGTGTCCTACAAGATGGAAGGGAATGACATTTTTTGATGAGGAACGAGCTAGATCTTAGGAATGGCTCGCTCATCTTGGGTAGCTAGGCTCTAAGGAATGATTTTTTGTGTGTGTTTGAGTGGAAGGGGGGTGTATACCCCTTCATCTTGAATGGATAGGGATTGGGTTTGGCTTCTAGTGGTCATCTGATCATCTCAGGGAGTTGTGGGTGGTAGGGAGGAGGTGAGTTGGCTCGACTTGAAGGTGTGGAGGTGGCTCCAAGGAGGAATCATGGGTGTCATATATGTTTCAATTGTTCTAATGGGAGGGTGAGGTGAATTCACCTCTCATGGGTCATGGTGACCTAACCACCCATTGGGTCAAGTAGTGTCCTAGTGTCTAGTGGACCATTGGGAGTACCAAGTGGCCAAGGAATGGAAATGACCACTTACCTAGGTGATTTATCTCTTGTGATGCACTTGACCCATAGGTAGAATGATCATTTGGCATTGGATTTGGTTTGGGTAGATTTGAAATGAGCCAAAAGTGGGTTAGCTGAAATTTCAATTCAATTGGAGTCGATTTAGTTAGCTTAAATGATCAATATGACTCATTTAGGTCAAACTGGGTTAGGTTGGGTCAAGTTGACCAATGGGTCAAATTGGGTCAAACCAAGGTTGGGTCAAGTTCATATGATCATTGGGATGTTTTAGTTCAATTGGTTTGGTTTAGTTTGGCTTAGATTTGATTTTGGCTCATTTGAAATCATTTAAATGTTAAGTTGACCAATTTGACCAAATTGGCCAAATTGGCTAGTTGTGGTTGGTTTAGTAGACCAATTGAAGATGATTGTAGGGTTTCAATTAATTTGGATTTGGTTTTGATTTAGGCCAACTTGAACCTTTAGGTCAATTTGGGCTAAGTACGGGTTCAATTGGGTCCAATCATAGCTTTGGTCAAGTTCAACAATCAATTTGGAATGAACTTGAGCCATTGGTTGCAATCAATTTAGTTTATATTTTTATTTGACCTAATTTGGCCTTTTAGGTCAATTTGGGTCAACTTGGGTCAAGATGGCCAATTGGGTTTGGTTTGACTCAATTGAAGGTCAAGTCATATTTAAATATTGATTTTGATTTGGTATGAATTAATAGGTTCAAGGATTTGGCTTAGGTGCAATTTGGCTAGTTTGTGTTCATATGGGTTAAGGGTTAACTTGGTCAAATGACCAAGTTGACTTGGTTTGACTTATGAATTGATCAACTTAGGGTGATCAACAATCATGATGGAGGTTTTGATGCTTGGTTCAATCTAATTTGGGTAGGATTAAAACTTTGCTCAAATAGGTCAAATTGGCCAGTCAAGTGGACCAATTGGGTTTAGTTGGCTTGATTTTGGGTTGAGTTTGATTTAGTTGAGTTTATATATGGATTTGGGATTGATATATAAAATTCAATTACAATTTACTTGGGTTCAAATGGGTATTGGTTCATTTGAACATTTCAAAAAGGGTTAAGTTGGGTTTGATTTGGGTTTTTGGTTTTTTGATGATTGTAGATTTCATTTATATTTATGAATATGATTGAAGGTATGATTGATTCATGAGAAAATCAATTAAATTTGGGTTTTGGAATGAAGGAATTTGCTAAGTCCATGGAGTTGGTCATGTGGCTTAGGTTTGATTTTGATTTGGTTTGATTTAGTTTTGATGATTTAAATGTATTTCATTTAAATTTGTGAAGATGATTGAAAATATGATTGATTTGTGAGAAAATCAATTGAGTTTGACTTGATTTGGATTAAGATTTAGCTAAGTCCATGGGATAGTCATATGGCTTAGAAGGGTTTTGATTTAATTTGATTTAGTTTGATTTCATTTTGATCATCTAATGTAGATTTGATTTATATTTAGGAAGATGATTAAAGATATAAATTGGTTATGAAAATCAATTGATTTTGGATTGATTTGGATTAAGATTTGGCTAAGTCCATGGGATAGTCATATGACTTGAAGGGTTTCAAGTTTGGATTTGATCATGGGCTTCAATCATTTGGTTTTGGAATTTGGGTTGATTTGGATTTGAATTTGATGTTTGAATTGAACTTGAAGTTTGGTTTGAGAAGGTGAACATGGATTGGATTTGGGTGTAGTAGGTTGATTATCATAATCCTAAGGCATAACCTAATCATATGGTTATTTAAGTTAGCAAGTGTTTTCTAAATTGTTAGAAGTGTCTTATGACTAGGGATATCTTAGTGTCTAGAAGACTCCTAAGTCTAAGATGGGAAGAATGAATCCATACTCCAAAACTGAGGTCAATAGGACTTAAGCTCTATATCATTGCCTTTGGAGATAGAGGATTGCAAGACTGAAGCCAAGTTTCACATTATAATACATCTTTTTCAACACTTTGCTTGGGAGACCATGGATACATGAGAACAACATAGTTCCATCTTCTACATCGTGTATGAAGTTCAGGAGAGATGGGATCACCTATTATGTCAAAGGAGATCTCAAACCATTTATAGTTCATGAAGATATATGAAGATGCGGCTTACTACCTCCCTCATAATCAATAAGTTTATTCTCGCAAACTTGGCCAAAGTTTAAAAATAAAAGAAAAAGAAAAAGGAAAAGAAAAAGAAAGGGAAAAAGAAAAAGAAATGAAAAGAGAAAAAGAAAAAGAAAATAAAAGGGAGCGAATATAGACTTGTAGGAGGAAGTGGAGCCTAACATTAGATCAAACCCAGTTCATTACTCTATTGGAACATATGGGTAGGAAGACCGACCTCCACTGTGAAGAAGAGGCGTGAGGCAATCCCAAGGGTGGAAAACCTCATTATTGGCCACCCAATAGAAGATATATCCCATCTACTAGAGTACACTATCCATATAGACTTAGAATCTAGTTCATAGATGAGTCTTATATGATTAGCACCACCATTCTTCTTAGTAGTAGATTCCTTGGAGGTAACACTTGAGAAAGCGATGAAGACGGGATCCAAAGCAAAGCATAAGTGTATCCAAGTCTATATGTGAAATAGTTAGGCAGCTATGAACCTTAGCTCTAACCCCACTTTCCTCTCAAAAGCAGGGTTTGGTAGTTAAGGAAGTTCTAAGTCATCCATGTGAAGACTCAGGTTGTTTATGGGGAGCATCATCTCAAGTCAAGAAGTTGATGTTGAACTTGAGGATGATTCATATAAAGATTTAATAGAATTACCTTTTGATTGGTACTTGCCTTGTGTCAAAATTTAGCAAAGAAAGGGTTAATCCCACATACATGGTCAAAGCAGTCCTACTCAGAATATAGAAGAATAAATGCAAAATCTCTCAATCAAGATCGGGACTAGGATTCGATGTGCATGATGATGATTATTACTTAATCATCACCAATCATTTAGAATCGATAGGTTCTTTTCAAATCACATTAACTAATATGGAGAGCTATGCTTTGAAAACTGAGATGATCAGATGATTTTGAAGTCAAAGATGCACCGCCATAGTTTGAAGAAGAGATCAAGTCAACCATCGATGAGCTCTAAATCAACTTAGAACTAAAGAAGATCCATGCTTGAACATACATCCATTCTTTGTTGAATGAAATTGAAACCAATGACTTCATTAGCTATTGATTGAAGAAGGCTTTGTATGGAGTTATGAAGAGATGCTTGGATTGGCTTCTAACATAGCAGCCCATAAAATAATAATAGAACCTATTGCTAACCCTATCAAGCAAGTTTCTAGAAGCATGCAATTAGACATAGAACAACTGGTCATTTATGAAGTAAAGAAATCGATGCTTCTTCATCCAGGTGGTGTTTATTTTGATTATGTATATGGGGCACCATGTAGATGAGGTAGTTATTAAGGTGATTGGGTACGACATCAAGGAATGGTGCAGTATCTCAAAAGATAGAAATCACCACCCTATAATGGACCTAATCACCTATTAAGGACTCCTAAGGCATGATGGGTCTTTGAATATACGAGAGATTTTTCCTCTACTTTACATGGATGAATAAAGTAGGGTTTATTTAAATTGGATTCTAAAGTTACCTATGGGGCAAGCCCCATAGTTAATTATATCCTAAGGATGGTGTGTTCCTTAGGAATAGTCTCAATTAAAGTAGGCAATTGGGGTCTCTAAATATTTCAAGGTTAAGACTATCAAAGGATTGGCTATTTTAGAAAATCAAATAGGATAGATCAAGGAGAAGACTTATTATCGAAGCCAAAGAGAATGAGTAGGAAATGCTCATGATACTAGGAAGCTTAGTGAGCTTTCCAATCTATCCTATGGTTGGGCTTTATATTTGAAGTTGAAGAGAATTATATGTTTGAATTGTAATTTTATTAGAAGGCTCTTATAATCTCACAACATAAGGTTGTGGAAATGCCTAAGAGGTGAGGATTTATGCTTGTATCAAAGGAAATAGCTACCTTGGATCCTAGATTTAGGAGCTTTTTGGCATAAGCTAAAAGCATGAAGTCTAAGAAGATGGGTATATAGTTTATCTCCATAAGAGAGGATAAACACCCAACTGCTTATAACCACTTGGAGTGGCAGTATAACTCCTCCTACACTTAAAACCATGTAGGCAAGTCAAATGATATTGCAAGATAGTTAGGTTGTTATTATTTAGAAAGAGACTAAAGTCCTTAAACCCACTCCCTAAAGAGACTAGAGCATGAGTGGTATGAGTAATGACTTAGTCTAATGCAAATATTTTCAAATTTTATTTGTATTTGACACTTCATTTTGACAAAAGCCATAGGATTTTTGTATGCATAAATGCATGTTGAAATGAGTTATGGGCTAAATAAAGGGAGAAGAGGGTGAAACTCCATCAGTAGAAGTTGCTCTCATAGGTCAAGCAATTCTCATGTGTGCTAGAATGGAGGCCCTCATTTTTGTAAGAGTGGTAGAAGATGCATGCATGATATTAGACATACAACCATACAGCTAAGGGTTTGCTAAATCTTTTAATTATCTTGATTTAACACCTAGGCTTTATGTAAGGTTATAAGTTATTTAGAAATTTAATTATGAGTAGTTGGGTAAAGATTTATTTTTTCCTAAGAGCCTAATCGCATCTAGGCCATACAATAAACACCAATCATAAAGAAACTTTGAAAAGACATGTAATTTCTAATGCATGAAATAAATAAAAAATCAAACATTTTATAGCTAACAAGAATAAAAGGTAAAGGTCGGGTAGCCATACACCCTAAAAGAAAAATGGGTAACCGAAGCTCTACCCTTATACAACTGGATTATAAAAGAATAATTACAATTAAGGATGAATACATGCTATGGGGGTCTTCATCTTCATTCTTCATGTCTCCTTCATTTCTTCATATCTCCATTTGATTTAATTTTCTCCACTTAAAAGGCATCATGGCCTGTGACAAAGCCTTCTTGCCAATGCTCATCCTTATCCCCCCCATAACACTAATCAAAATTCTAATTGGAAAATTACATTTAAATGGAAAGAGTAAATCTAACTACACCTATAAAATAGAGGCTAAAAATACATTCCACCCAAGCAATTATATTTATAATTTGGACTTAGCACCTGCACATGGGTAACCAATCCCACTGCCCTAGCTTGGATTATGCTTAAGGGCTTAAGCAACCTTGAAAGAGAGAGAATTTATATTTATTTTTCAGCATCTCCTAAGCATAATCCCTATAGAAAATATGATTAAGCTAATCATGGCCTAACATCCATCTACAAAAAACATACACCCTAACATCCAATCTAAAATATTACATCAAAAAAAAAAATATACATCATTCCATACACCGCCCTAACATAAAGCTAAAAGTGGTGACTTAATTCTAAGGTGTGTGTATTGAGGCTAGTGTGGTATGACTTAATTAAGCTTTATAGTTAAGATTTTCTAAGTGTAGAAAGATTCAATTTAAAGGGTCCTTTCACTTTAAGTGATTTAATTGATTTGTAAGTTTTATTTAATATTTTCTTTTGTTTCACTTGGTTTACACTTAACAACTAAGTGTTATAAAGACATGAAAAGAGAGGATCACCCTCCTTTATCCCTCCACATCTAAAGCATATTAATTAATCAATTCTCTTTAATGAATGGCTTATTACATATTTTAATTAATCCTAAATTTAAGTTCACTTTAAATAATCTCATTCAATAAGAAAGGCATCTTAAGATTAATTGAGGTTAATTACTTTCACATAACACATGTTTGTTCATTTATTTCTATCATATGTAGCATACACATGATTAAGTCCTAAACATATCTATGCATACAATATATTTTTGGCACACTTAAATGCAGGATGCATGAATGATTTTTATATAAAAAAGAGGATTCTCATTCATTAGCGAAATGCACATTCAAATATATGATAGTTCTAAGCAAGTACTTCGCCATTATTTTGCACCAGGGGGGTGAGGTAAGAACCTCCTTGGGGCTACTTAAATCCATGCATTCCTAGAATGTCTAGACTAGATATACCTATTATTCTTAAATACATATGAGTGCACAAACAACTATACAAATGGAAATCTTGCAAAAATTGTATTTAATTTAATTGATTTATTTTTGTGAATGAACTAAAGATTTATCTAAATTCTAATGTTAATGCATAAGAATGAAATCAAATGGGTGGTCAATGTTTTGCACTAGGGGAGGTGGAACCTCCTTGGGGCTACTTAAAGTCGCATCCAAATGTCTAAACTAATATACCCACTAACATTTGTACTTATGCAAATCAACATATGAATGAAAGAAAGGAACTTCACTTCATACACTAAGCTTATATTCACATGCACCTCCTATGTATGTATATCTAATGTCACAACATGTAATATTATTCATTAAAAGCTTTTCAAAATACATTTGAGATTTAATAATGATAATAACCACACATATTTTTAACTAAGTCAACACATGAAAATTTGACATAAAAGAAACCATTTCTTTTAATTGATTTTTGATAGAAATTAATGCATGATTACAAGTGGCATACAACATTTTAATTTTCCACAAGCATGTACTTTCATTCAATCTAACTAATTCCTAAGAAGAATCATATTAAATAAGCTTATTTAAAATAAACCAAAGTTTCTTATTAAGTTATTTTTGGATGTTTGATTTGATTTGGAGAAATAGGAGATTCAATCATTTACTGCTCCTAACCCATTCCCATGTTTGTTAATTAATTTGATTCAATGAAAAGATAATTAGGTGAATTTTATGTATTAATTAAGTGATATGAATTAAATCAATTAATTAACCCTTACCTATGTTACCTTAAAGTAATTAACAAATTAATTATGAGCCAACATGATATGCACATGAATTGGAATTTAAATCATCAATGACCCTAAGAAATAAAAGGCCTAATGCAATTGGCTCACAATTAGTGGTTAATTAGATTAAAGAACTTAATTAAGTACTCTTATGGCTTCCCCACACATGTAGGTTAGCCATACTTTCCTTAAATAGTTTTAGGTTATTAAACATCTAAAGATCTACCCAAGAAACTTAATTAGATGAGATTTTGAATGATTATGATTTTAATTTGATTAATTAAGCCATTTTAATTAATGAATTAAACCATTAATTAGTCCCAAATTAATTAGTTTCAAGTCAAGTGAAATGAGCTTAGGAAAAGAATGGGAAAGAGGTCCCAATATCATTCCTCATGTCCATTCACTATTATACAATGATTAGCAAGTTTAATTAATGGTTTCTTCACTATTCAACATTTTAATTAATCACCTAATTAATTAAGAAAGTAATTAAGGATAAGACAACCAATTTCTCTAATTAAGTAAGCAATAAATCCCAAGAAAATTATGGAAGGTAGAGTTCATCCCATTAATCAACCTCAAAAAGTTTGTAATTAATGACTTGAGTAATTAGGGAGTAATTAAGCTAATTAAGTTTTCAATGAAACCCAAATTAAGCCTTAATTACTATTCAAAATCAATTGAAAATATTTTTATTAAATTTTCCTAAAATACCTTTAAAAATGAGCATTTATTTGTATTATTATTATTATTTTTATATGATTTGTTATGATTTTTCAAATTTTAGTTGATTTAATTGATTTTTCATGATTTTGTAAAGTCCATTAATTTATTTTTGTTAAAATAGACTATTTGAGCTTCAGAATGTAATATCTTCCTATACAAAAACAATTTTTGGCTTGAAATTTTTATGGTGGGAGCATTTTAATTTTAGTTTCAATCCTTGAAAATTTCAACTTAATATGAGGTATATTTTTACTGTAATTAATGAAATTTAATTTTCACTAAAACATAAATTAAGCCCATAATATTTAGTGAAATTTGGGATTTTAGGTTTGTTGGATTCCTCCCAGAAAGACAAATTCAACGAGCCCTTATTTGCAATTTTTAGTTAAGTATTTTATTTTCTATGAATTTTTGAAGTTTTAGGTGATTCAACTAATTTTTAAAATCTGAAAATCCTTAATTTCCTACTTAACATATAGTATTGCACGTCAATTTGCAACACGCTTCACATGCGTGATGGCTTGCGCGAATGTGGTGCCATGAGCGGAAAACCGATGGCGTTGTGAGGATTTCGGATCATTTGACATGATGATGGTCCATATTTGATCCATGGGATTAGAGGACAAAAATAGGTAGATCTAGTGCATAATCTCAGCCATCTGATCCCCAAGCGCGTGATCGGATGGCTGCTGCTTTCCAATAGGAAAAATCAACGAGAAAAATTGGGAAATCATGAAAAAACTATGAAATGAGGTCCGATTAGGCTCGATTTCACATAGATCTTTTCCATAAAACTTCTATTTCATATTAGGATTCTATAAAATAAAGAATACAATATTTTTTTAAGGAACATTCTTAAAATCGCATGAAAATCATCACAAAATAAGAAATCCTAAGGGCAGCTATGGGTTTTCTTGAAAGTTACCTCACCGGGCATGATTTTGATGGTGATGAGCATGCTCTTGAGTGGAAGAAGCCTTGAATGAGCCTAGACCTTGCCTTCACTTCAAATAATGTATCTAGTGGTCACCATTTCCTCACGAAATCCACTTGATTTTGGTGGTTTTCTCAAAAATCAAGTGAGAATCTTTGTTGGTTGGTTTGGGAGCTCTATGGCTTGGAAATGAGAGTGGGAGAATGAGAATAAAGATCTCTATTTTATGTTTGGTTTTGGCCAAATCCCCTTTTTTTGATTTTGGCTCCAAATGGGTGTCCTTGGCTTGGGGTGGTTGGGAATGGAAGAGAATCATCCTAGGTAGCTCATTTTGGTTGGCTAAGGTATGGGAAGTGGAGCCATGAAGAAAAATGGGTGTCCTAGCAGGAAAGTCCTTCATGCCAAGTGTTCCAATGGAAGAGGTGAGGTGAATTCACCTCCCCATGAGTCATGCCTGCCCTAACCACCTCTTAGGTCAGATGATTAGTGTCCTTGGTGCCTAGGTGGACCAATGGATGAGTGCCAAGTGGCCAAGGAATATAAATGACTATTTAAGCAAGTGTCTTTTCTCATGGGATGCCTTGACCCAAGGGCAAAGTGGTCATTTGGTATTGATTTGATTTGAGCAGATTTGAAATGAGTTAAAAGTAAGTTGGACCAAATCATTTAGAGTTCATTTAGTTTAATTTAATCAATTTGACCCATTTAGGCCAAATTGGGTCAAATCAGTTAGTTGACCAATTTGTCAAATTGGGTCAAACCAAGGGTTGGATCAAGTTCAAATGACCATTTGGAGTGCATTGGTTCAATTGGTTTCAATCAATTTGGTTTAATTTAGATTTAATTTGATTTTGGCCAATTTGATCCTTTAGGTCAATTTGGCTAAGTTGGGTTAGGTTGACCAATTGGTCAAATTGGGCTCAATTATGGCTTTGGTCAAGTTCAATAATCAATTTGGAATGAACTTGAGCCATTGTTGCAATCAATTTGGTTTTGGTTACAATTTGGCTAGTTTGGGTTCATATGGGTTAAAGGGGTTGACTTGGTCAATGGCTAGTTGACTTGGTTTGACCCAATCCATCATAATTGATTAACCTAGAATGATCAACAATCATGACATGAAGTTTGGATTAGCTTAATTCACTCGATTTGAATTGAATTGGATTTTGGTTCATGTAAGTCAAATTGGACACTTTGGGTTAAGTGAGCCAATTCAATTTAGTTGGCTTGATTTTGAGTTGAGTTTATATATGGAAGATGGATTGATATAAATTCAATTGCAATTGGTTTGGGTTCAAATGAGTTTTGATTCATTTGAATATTTCAAGTCAAATGGGCTAGGTTGGGTTTGACTTGAGTTGATTTTGATTTTGCTTGATGATTGTAGTTTATATATTTGGCTAAAATGATTGAAGGAATGATTGATTCATGAGAAAATCCATTTGTTTTTGATTTAGATAGGATTTGGCCAAGTCCTAGAAATTGTCTTAAAAGGCTTGAATTGGGTTTTGGTTTAATTTTCGATTTGGTTTTGGCTATTTGAATTTATATTTCATTTATATTTGGGAATATAGATGAAGAAATATAAGATCTATGAGAAAATCACTTGAGTTTGGAGTGATTTGGAAGCGAATTTGACCAAGCTTAAGGATGTAGGTAAAAAGGGCTTAAGTAGGGAATTAATTTAGTTTGATTTATTTTTGGTCATTGGAAGGTGGGTTTCATTTATATTTATGAGTATAAATGAAGGAGTAATTTGTTTATAAAGAAACCAATTGATTTTGGGTTGATTTATATAAGATTAGTCATTAAGTAGGTAGATTCATATGGATTAAAAAAGAGTTTTGATTGGATTTGTATTTAGTTTGGTTTAGTTTTGGCTATTTGAGTTTATATCTCATTTATGTTTGGGAATATAAATGAAGATATATAAATGAATCATTAAAGAGATCAATCAAATTTGGGTTGAATTGGGTGGAGATTTGGCTAGGTTTATGGAATTCAACCATATAACTTTGAGGGGGATTTTGATTTTTGATTTGATTATAGGTTCTAATCATTTGGATTTGAATTTAGATTTGGATTTGGTAATGATTGAGGGATTGAACTGATCTTGGAGATTATCAATTGAATTTGGATTGATTTGAATTTGGTTAAGGCTAAGTCCATAAGATGATATCAAAGGGCTTAGGAAGGGTTTTGATTATGGGTTTCAATCATTTGGTTTGGAATTTGGATTTAGATTTGGTATTTGAGTTGAATTTAAGGTTTGGTTTGAGAAGGAAAGTATGGATTGGGTTTAGGCTGCTGTGGCAAGTCTTCCTAAGTCCCTAGGGCACAACCTATTCTAGTAGCTAACTCTTCTAAGTCTCTAGGCTTAGGATAAGTGTTCACTTAATCACTAGAAGTGTCTTAAGACTAAGGAGCTCTTAGTCTATAAGAGTCCTAGATCTATGATGAGGAAGTTGAGAACTCACTAAAAAAAGTGAGGTCAACATCTGAAGAAAAATAACCTACCTGGTTAGCCAACTTCATCCCAGTTAAGAAAAAGAATGGCCAAATTCACATATGCATCGATTTTATGGATTTAAATAAGGCATGTCCAAAAGATGAATTTTCACTACCAATCCTAGATTTGATGGTGGACATTGCCTCATCTCATGCAATCTTCTCTTTTATGGATGGCTCATCTAGATATAACCAAATAAAGATGGCTCTTAAAGATGAAAGAAACTATGCTTTTAGAACCTCGATCAGAATCTATTGCAATAAGGTCATGCCTTTCAGCCTTAAAAATTCTAGTGCTACACACCAACAAGGTATGACTCAAATCTTTGATGAACTCATTCATCATCAAGTCAAGTGCTATGTCGATGATCTCGTGGTCAAAAGTAGAGAAAAGGAAGACCATCTCTTTGACTTGAGAGTATTTTTGAATAGTTAAGACAATTTAACCTCAAAATGAACCCCCTGAAGTATGCATTTGGAGTAGCTTTAGGGAAATTCCTTTGGTTTATTGTCCAACACCAGGGAATCAAAATTGATCCGGAGAAGATCAAGGCAATATTTGAAATGTCACCCCTAAAAGTTTAACTCACCTTAGATCATTGCAAGGGTAGTTGGCATATCTAAGATGTTTTAGATCCAACTTATCAAGAAGATGTCAGCCATTCTCAGCACTTGTCAAAAGGATGCCAAGCTCAAGTGGGATGATAAGTGTGAGCATGCCTTCAAAGACATCAAGCATTACTTAAGACATCATCGTTAGTAGCCCCTATCTCGGGTAAGCCGCTCATACTTTACGCTACTTCATTAGATGACACCCTTGGTGCTTTGTTGGCCCAACCCAATGATGAAGGGAAGGAAAACATGCTCTTCTACCTCATCAATCATCTAATCCCTACTGAGGCTAATTATCCACCCATTGAGAAGCATTGCCTAGTTTTAATCTTTGCATCCCAAAAGCTACAGCACTACATGCTTCCTCATAAGGTGAACTTAATCTCTAGGATCAATCCACTATAGTATCTCATGACATGGCCAAGTTTATCAAGACTGTTAGCATGATGGTCCATGATCCTCTCATAGTTTGACATTACCTTTGTACCCCTCTATGTAGTGAAATAACAAGCGCTAGCTGATTTCTTAGTAGCACACCCATTTCTCTCGCTTACTTAGTGATGATCTCCTATGAACAAATCATGAACTTAGGGTATACTAGCATTCACCATTTGTAGATGTACATTGATGGTGTGACTTCTTCTCAAAGAGGAGAAGAACCACAATCTACTATTCTAGAAAAATCAAGGGTAGGAATATTTCTCTTAATTTCATACCACAATGTGATGATTCTCATATCATTTGTCCAATCTTGCACCAACAATGAAGCGGATATGGCTCGATTGCCGGCCTGAGTTAGCATTACTAAGCATCTAGAACATCAACATCTTTGGGGATTCTTAGCTAGTTATCAACCAAATCGCTGGGTCCTATAAGGTTATAAAGCCCAAGCTCCATCACTACCATAAGTACACCATAGAGTTGTTGGCCCAAATCCTAGAGGTTACCATTTATAAGATTCCTCAAGGAGAGAATGTCGTAGTGTATGCTTTAGCCAAGCTTGCCAAGGAGTTGGCATGTCTGGAGGATGAGTTCATATCAATAAAGGTCCAAAATAGAGAAGTCTTATCCCTTATTGATATTGAACTCATCAAAAAGTACTCTCTTGAAGGGGAGGTTTCCATTGCCAAGAAAGATGAGGAGTTAGATTGGAGGAAACCATTCATGGATTACCTAAATAAAGGCAAACTACCACAAGAGAAGTCTCAACTCCATCACATGAAGCAGAGAGCACTTTCCTACACTCTTTTGGATGGTGTCTTGTACCGATGGTCTTTCGATCATATGTGGTTATGTTGTTTAGACAAGCACGAAGCCTAAGATCATGACGATGTACACTAAGATTATGTAGCCAACCAATCCAAGATGAAGATGAAAGCCAAGATCAAGAGACTAGGATACTACTAGCCATTGATGATCAAAAATTGCATGGATATGGCTAGGCAATGCCACCAATGTCAAATACACAATGTCATCCTACACTAACCACCAAACATTCTACATCCTACATTGCCCTCATAGCCATCCGAGTGTTGGGGTACTGACATAGTTGGTCTGATTGATCCTCCTTCTTTCAAGGGTCATCAGTTCATCTTAGCTGCAACTAATTACTTTCCAAATGGGTGAAGGTGATTCGCTGAGAGGTCATAGCTCAAAGATGTGCTCCAATTTTTAGGAACCATATCATATAGGTAGATTGCCACAAATTATATCGATAATGATTCAAAAGCACCCAAATCAACAACTTTGCCCTGAGACACAACATAGATTGGAGATATTCTACCATCAACTACCGAAAATAGAAAGCCTTCAACAAAACTCTTATCCAAATATAAGAAGCCCCTTGACAATAACAAGCAATAGTGGCATGAATAGTTAGTTGAAGCCTTGGGGCCTACCGCTCCATATATAACTCCAACTAGTCTACTCCTTTCTCCTTAGTGTATGGGTCCAAGCTATTCTACCATTAAGTCCAACTCCCATCATGGATAAGGATAGTGGTAACAAAATCACAAAGCGTAATGCCATGTTGTGGTTAGAAGAGCTCAAGGTTTGGAAGAGATATGCATGGCAGAAACCTTGAGTTATATAAAGCTAAAATGATTCAAGCTCACAACATTTTCCTCCTAGAGCTTTTCAAGTAGGAGAGCTTATTTTAGTTCTAAGGAAGATTGCCTACCATAAGATGGGAGGCATGTTTGAACCCACTTGGGAAGGCCCTTTTGCCATTGTGAAAGCCTACTAAGGAGGATCTTATCATCTTATTAATCATAAGGGAGAGTGCCCAATGCTTCCAATCAATGGGCTCTACTTAAAGAAATGTTATAAATCATGTTTGAAAATAATTATCATCAAAAAATTCCATTTTGAATTCAATATCTTCTATGTTGAAAGTATTCTTGTTTCAAATCTATGATGTGTTTAGGGTAGGTGTAAGGAACCCGAGTAGCATCATATCCTTCATCGACACAACACAAACACAAACTATGCACAAACATATAAAATAAACACATATCTTTTATCTCAGGCTACTCTGAGTTGAGAGAATGCCCCCAATGGCACTCACTCAGTAGCTGTTCTAGGTTGGGTTGATGTGCTACCCTACTAGTGTGTTACTCCGGTGGCCTTCTTGATTTGGAGTATGTAATTGTGCTACACTTTCCTTTCTTACTTGGCCACTACACATGGATGAGTGCCTTGTTAGTTTGGTAGGCCTTACCATGGTCGATAAGCTACCTCATGTTGGCTTCATTTAAAAGGATGTGAGTTTTCTATGCTTTCTTCTTGGATTAGCCTGCACCAACTAGGTTGAGTATATTTGATGTTTAGGATAAGTCCCTAGTGGCTCCTTCCCTCTTGACTACTTCAAGTCCGTCCGCCCTTCGTGGCTCCCCGCTAGTAGTCACTCTAGGTCGATCATCTCGCCATGATAGATTATCCCGATGATCAGTTATGCTTAGAAAGTTATAAACATACATGCTTTCTTTACATATTGATCATTAGACATCGATGGGCCCCTTAGGTTGGTTGGTTCTCACTATTCTGATAGATACACCACTTATGCTGAAGGATACATCCCTAGCAGAACCTCCCCTGTGAGCACTATATTTTGATCACATCTTTTGCGACCCCATTTAGACACTACCTGGGTTACTGTTGGAGACAGTTCTCCTTTCCTAGTAATCCCCCCTATGGTTAGAGAATTTATTCTATGGATGTGCAGATTCTCCCTTGGTCCAATAAATCTGAGATAAGTCAAGGCTGACATAGCCCCTTCTTAGTGAGGTCCCTCATACACCAGGGTCCACTCAAACATATAAAGAAAATATATATTCACTTGTGGATTAGGAGGACACTAGTGGTACCTTTTCCCAAGAAGCATCCTATCTTTAGGTAGTCTTAGCAAAACTCCCTATAGGAATCTAACTAACTACTTGAGTTGATATAAGTCCCTGGTATTCACTCAAGATCATCCCTAAGTCGAGTTCGATTTGTTGTGCTACCAACAGGTCACCCTAGTGGTTGTTCCCTACTTTAGCAGATGTAAGTCTTCTACGCCTTCTTCCTAGCATATCTGTTGCACACTGAAAGGAAACCCCTTAGGTTGGCTAGCTCTACCCCATGGTCAGTAGACTATCTCCTTGGATTTATAAATCTGAGATAGGTCAAGTATGATATAGCCCCTTTCCAGTGGGTACATTACACACCGACATGGTCCATAAATTAAATCTATAAATTTTGATTGAACTAACATCCCCAATGGATATTCTATTTTGAAATCAAACTAAGCCAAACAAACCATATCAGATCCCATGAAATTAATATAAAATTAATCCTGACTACTTTTGAGTTGACATATGTCCCCAACGTCATTCACTCAATAGCCCCTAGTTAGGTTCGATTTGCATCAAATAGTCACCCTGTGGTTGTTCCTCGCTTTAGAAGATGTAAGTCTGCTACGCCTTCTTCCTAGCACAACCATTGCACACCGAAAGGCAACCTTAGGTTGGCTAGCTCTACCCTATAGAGACTATCCCTTTGGATTTGTAAACTTGAGGTAGGTCAAGGCTAATATAGCCCCTTCTCAATGGGTCCATTGCACACTGACAGGGTTCATACATTAACTCAGATTAAATTAAACATAATTTGATATTTCTCAGTGGAGTTAAATCATACCCTTCTCCATAGTGGAGCCCCAAATCATATATAAATAAGTCAAGCAAACAGATCAAATTGAAAACCAACCTCTCCAGTGGAGCCAAATTAAACCAACTCCCCTAGTGTAATCTAAATCTAAGAAATCCAACCAAACTTTATTCCAGAGATACATCCCCAAACAAGTCTATGAAATCAAACTCAAATCCCAATCCTGGATAGCTCAGCCGCTTCCCTAGTGGAAGGTTCATATACCCAATCCCAGTGGACTCAAGCCCATATCTCTAGATATGCCTCCACATTAATTAAAATTAAACAAATTAAATTTGATTCAATCTTAATCATCGATGGATTATAGATTCTTATTCCCAACCGATCTTCTTTCTACAAGTCATATAATCAAATCAAATTCAAACTTTATCCCCAATAGATTTTCTTCTTCTATGCCCTCAACATAGACCCCACACATGTCATGTCCAATGCATGTGTGATCCCCTAGGATCTCCCTCCATGTCATTAACATGGAATTCTCATCAAATCTTATTTCTTTTCTTATGCACACCTTTAATACTTCATACAAAAGCCTAAAAATGTATTCATTCTAATTACATCATCTTAACATTATAATCAACATTTTATGATTTATGAATGTGCAAGCTCAAACTAACTATATAACATCATGTTAATTCTATTAGAAATGGTACAAAATAACATAATTTTGGTGTTTCTTGAGTGTGCATCAATTTGGCCAAAATTTTCCATCTCAACCTTCAAATTAACAATTTTGTGAGTTTTGACCCAATGTGTTATAACAAAAGTAAAACATACTTAAATGTACAATAACATTTAGTAACACAACACCACATTCATATATATGTGAAGTTATACTGTTACGTATGTTATATTTTAATATGCTTTCATATAATATATTATCTTACATTACACCTTAAAATGAATCACTTTAAGCAAAAAAATTTGTAAAATTTGGTTGAAGAATGAACATTTATTTTGAATGCAAAATTCCATTCTTTTGATTAAATGACACCATAGCACACCCCCAATGATGTTCACTAAAGCTTCCCTTAAATTTGGCCAAATCCATCATCTCAACCTATAAATTAGTATTTTATGAATTATACTAGTACAAACTCTACTACATCATACTATAACAAACTAAAATATGCTAAAAAATAAGTAGCAATACATAGTAGTAGTATGCTATAATGCATGATGCTACACTGTTATGGCATCCTATATTATAATACACTATAACATATTATATTATATTATATTGCATATCACATCACAAGGGATTTTTTAAGATAAAAAATCATAAAATTAGTCTAAATAATAAAAAACTATATATTTTAGTAGTATCACTTACATATTTTAAATTGAAATAATATATTATGATGCCATGCTCTACCTATTATGAATTTGGCCAAATTTCACCATTTTAAAGTCTAAAATAACATTTTTATAAACAATGCTAGTGTAGGCGATTGCATGATTGTAAAATACTAAAAGAATTTAAAATGCAGAATAATATATTATGATATATGATGCTATACTATGCTACAACATTTAATATTTATTTTGAACATAAAATCTTATTTTTAGACTACAAGTGGTGTAGCACACCTCGGTATAATACCTAATTCCCACGTAAAATTTAACAAATTTCATCATATGATTTATTAAATCAATATTTTTATGATTTATATTAATATAGACTATAGGGCAATACCATAATATATTGAAACATTTCAAAACATCATATAACATCCAAAAATACATCACTACATGCTCAAATATATGATGCTACATTATATTATAATATATGGTATTATAATATGATTTAAGGTTAGGGTTTAGGTATATAAATCTCTAATAGTCAAGGGAAAGTATCTTAAAGACATTTTCTTTAGCTATAACTGTTAGATTATCTTCTAGATCTACCCAATAATCTTTATTTTAAGGTTTGGGAGTTAGGGTTTATTAATTAGGGTTTATGGTTTAAGTTTAGTTTTTAGTTTAGGGTTTAGGGTTTAAGATTTTTGTGAGGTTTAAGTTTAGGGTTTAGGTTTGTAGGTGGTTTAGTTTAGTGGTGGTGGTTTAGGGTTTAGGGTTTGGGAGTGGGTGGAGGTTTTAGGTTTATGGTTTAGGGTTTAGGATTTAGGTTATAGGTTTAGGGTTTAAGTTTTAGTTTAGGGCTGGTTTTAAAGTTTAAGATTTTTTAATAGAGAACAAATTCATATTCAACATTTCTTCTTTCAATTTCATCAACCAAGTAGCACCTAAGTTTTCTAAGACACAAGCGATGACATAGATAAAAAATGAGCACCCATAGAGAAAATCAAATACCTTAGATAAGTAGAACCATCTATATTATAAAAACACAATTCCATGAGCAACAGATCAAATTGATCGTTCTTCAATTTCTCTAGTTCCCATCAGAACCACCCCCACCTCTCGAGTAGCGATTTGCCATCATATCCCCGATCTCTCCCTCGGCCACCACCATGGTTGTAAACTCCGTCGCTCCTCTTGCCTCCATAACCACCACTACTCTGACTACCACCTCCATATCCACCAGCACCTCTAGATCACCCACCACCACTACAATAATTGTCACCTCCTTCTCCTCCACCAGATCAGAAGCCTAGTTTACTGGATGTTATTCAAGGTTCTACCCATTCTTAGGGTGTTTGGGGTTTAGTTAGCGGTTTAGGGTTAGTTTTTAGGTAGGTTTAGTTTGGGGTTTATGGTTGGTAGGGTTAGGTAGGTTTAGGGTTTAGTGGTTTAGGTTTGGGTTTAGGTTTAGGAGGGTTTTTAAGGTTAGGTTTGTTTTAGTCAGGGTTGTGGTTAAGGTGGTTAGTTTAGGGTTTGTTTTGGATTTAGGGGTGGGTTTAAATTAAATAAACTAAGGTTTAGATTTATTTAGTTTTTTTTTTATTTATTTGATTTGATTTGATTTTTTTTATTTTATTTAGGTTTTTTATTTAGTTTAGTTTATTTAATTTAGTTTATTTATTTTATGGTTTTATTTTAGTTTATTTTTAGGTTTAGGTTTATTTTTAGTTGAGTTTTATTTTATTTTATTTTTAGGTTTAGGTTTTATCTTTAATTTTAGGTTAGGTTTAGGTTTTATTTTATTTTTTTTTAGATTTAGGTTTTAGGTTTTTTATTTTAGGTTAATTTTGGTTATCTTTTAGTTCTGTTAGATTTATTTTACTTTTATTATTTTATTTAGTTTTATATGTTTAGGTTTAAGTTTAGTTTAATTTAGGTTTAGATCAAGTTTTATTTTATTTTGTTAATTTTATTTTTCATTTTATTTTTATTTATTTATTTTTTATTTTAGGTTTAGTTCTTATTTTATTTTGGTTTTTTTATTTTTTTAGTCTTTGGTTTTATTTATTTTATTTTAGTTTAGTTTTAATTTTTATTTATTTTTTTTTAAGTTTAGGTTTCTTTAGGTTTTAGTTTATGTTTTTATTTTTTAATTTGATTTAGGGTTTTTATTTATTTAATTTTGATTTTATTTAGTTTAGGTTTAGGTTTTAGCTTTTTAGCTTTAGGTTTTATTTTTGGGTGGGTTTAGGTTTAAGGTTTAGGTTTTAGGGTTTAGCATTTTAGGTTTAGGGTTTAAGTTTTATTTTAGGGTTTTTTACTTTTTTTAATTGAGGACAAATTCAAATTCAACATTTCTTCTTTTCGATTTCATCAATAAAGTAGCACCCCAAGTTTTTAATGATGTAAGTGATGACGTAGATTAAAAATGAGCACCCACAGAGCAAATCAAAAGCCCTAGATAAGTAGAACCATCTCTACTGTAAAGAAAAAGTTCCATAAGCAATGGATCGACGGCCATTCTCCGCTTTCTAGTTCCCATACCACCATCGAGTAGCTGGATCCACCATCATATCCCTCGATCTCTCCTCTACCACCACAGCCAGACCTCCTCACTCCTCCTCCCACCTCCATAACCACCACGCGACCACCACCTCCATATCCATAAGCACCCCCCCCACCATCATCATTCCACCTTCACCTTGCCTCCACCACCAATCTAGACTGAGCCTGGGTTGAGTGATGTTCCTACCTCAAGGTTCCCAATATTAAGGTTTTATGGTTTAGGGTTTGTGGTTTGGATAGTTTAGGGTTTTTTAGGGTGTTTGGGTTGTGGGTTTTAGGGTTTAGGTTTAGGTTTAGTGGTTTTAGGGTTTGGGGTTTAGGGTTTAGGGTTGTGGTAGGTTTGTGGTTTGGGTTACAAGTAGGGTTTAGTTTAGTTTAGTTTTAGGGTTTTTTATTTTATTTAGTTTGTGGTTTTTTTTTAAATTACAAATTTTAGTAGGTTTAGTTTATTTATTTTTTTTATTAATTTATTTTTTTTTTATTTTATTTAGGTTTTTTAATTTTCTTTAGCTTAGTTTATTTATTTTATTTTAGGTTTTATTTTGAGTTTATTTTAGTATAAATCATTTTTTTTAGTTTATTTTTTTTATTTTATTTTTTAGGTTTAATTTTATTTTATTTTAGTTTAGATTTAGTTTTTATTTTAGTTTTAGGTTTATTTTAGGTTTTATTTTATTTATTTTAGGTTTATTTTTAGTTTAGGTTAAGTTTATTTTATTTATTTTATTTATTTTTTAGGTTTATGTTTTATTTAGTTTAATTTATTTTTTTATTTATTTTATTTTGTATATTTTATTTTTATTTTTTGGTTTAGTTTTTTTAAGTTTAGGGTTTAGCTTTTATTTTTATTTTATTTTTAAGTTTATTTTTTAGGTTTTGCTAGTTAGGGTTTAGGTTTAGGGTTTAGAGTTTAGGTTTTTAGGCTTAGGTTTAAGTTTTTTGTTAGGGTTTTTTATGGTTTAGGTTTAAGGTTTTTTTTTTAGATAACAAATTCATATTCAAAATTTCTTCTTTCGATTTCATCAACCAAGTAGCACCTCAAATTTTCTAAGATGCAAGATGACATAAAAAAATGAGCACCCATAAAGAAAATCAAAATCTTGATAAGTACAATCATCTCTACCAGAAGACAAAGTCCCATAAGCAATAGATCGGATCAGCATTCTTCAGTTTCTCCAGTTCTAATCAAAACCACCCCCGCCTCTCGAGTAGTTGGATCCACCATCATATCCTCAATCTCTCTACCACCAATTACCAGAACCTCTATCACTCCTCCCGCCTCCATAACCACCGCTGCTTCGACCACCACCTCCAAATCTACCACACCCAGATCCCACCACCACTATGATAACTGCCACCTTCACCTTCACCTCCACCGCCAGATCTAGATTGAGCCTAGTTGATGGTGATGTTCCTGCCGTCAAGGTTCTTCCCATTCTTAGGGTTTATGGTTAGTTTAGGGTTTGTTTGGGGTTTTTAAGGTTTAGGGTTTGAGGTTTGTTTAGGGTGTAGGTTTTAGGGTTTAGGTTTAGGTTTGTGGTTTAGGTTTGTGGGTTTGTGGTTTAGGTTTTAGGTTTGTGTGGTTGGGGTTTAGGGTTTAGGTAGGGTTGTGTTGTTTAGTGGAGTTAGGGGTAGTTTGGGTTTGGTAGGGTTTAGTTTTGGGACTTTGGATTTAGTGTTTGGGATTTTCTTTAAATTAAGCAAACCGAGTTTAGCTTAATTAGGTTTTATTTTATTTTATTTATTTTTTATTTTTTATTTTATTTAGTTTATTTAGTTTTTATTTTAGTTTATCTTTTATGTTTAGTTTATTTTAGTTGAGTTTATTTTTATTTTATTTTTTTTTATTTTATTTTATTTTAAGTGTGTAGGTTTAGGTTTTATTTTATTTTTTTAGGTTTAGGATTTAATTTTTATTTTAGGTTTATTTTAGGTTTATTTTTAGTTTAGGTTTAAGTTTATTTTCATTTATTTTATTTTTTCTCATTTAGTTTAGGTTTTATGTATTTTATTTTGTTTAGGTTTATTTTATTTTATTTTAAGTTTAGTTTTTTTTAGTTTATGGTTTAGGTTTTATTTATTATTTTTAAGGTTTATTTTTAGGTTTAAGTTTTATTTTTCTATTTTATTTTATTTTAGGTTTATTTTATTCTTATTTTATGTTTAGTTTTATTTTATTTAGTTTTTTTATTTTAATTTTATTTTAAATTAGTTTAGGTTTTATTTATTATTTTATTTTTTTTATTTTATTTATTTTATTAGGTTTAAGTTTAGTTAGGTTTTATTTTATTTTATTATTATTTGGTTTATTTATTTATTTATTAGGTTTATTTAGTTTAGCTCAGTTTTGTTTAGGTTTAGTTTGGGAGTGGCCTGGGGCTCAGTTAGAGCCCAGGCTCAAGGTGAGCTCAGGGTCATGATTTGGCTCAGGGTCAGTGCCCAGGGGGTAGTGGCCAGGTTTAGCATCAGGGTTCTGATCTGAGCCCAGTTTAAAGGGTCAGTAGCTCAGTTTGGCTTAATGATTTGGCCTAGGGCTCAGGGCTGGGGTTTAGGCCTGGTTTTGGGGTAGGGCCTGGCTCAGAGTGGGTAGGGCCAGGCCCAGGATCTGGGTCAGGTTTAGTGGCTGCCTAGTGGTTTACCAGGTTTATGCTAGGTTTAGTATTAGGATATGGTTTAGGGTCACTTTTTAAGCAACCCACAGTTTAGGTTATTTAGTTTACTTTATTTATTTTAGTTTATTTTATTTTTTATTTTATTTTGGTTTATTTTTATTTAGTTTATTTATTTATTTTAGATTTTTAGTTGGTTTAAGCCTAGTTTAAACATATTTTAGTCATTTATTTTATTTTATTTTTAGTTTAGGTTTTAATTTATTTTAGTTTAGTTTAGGTTTTATTTTATTTTAGGTTTAGGTTTTTTAAGGTTTTAGGTTTGATTTTGTAGTTTAGGTTTATTTTTAGTTTATTTTATTTTATTTAGTTTAGTTGGTTTATTTAGTTTAGTTTATTTTATGTTTAGTTTAGTTATATTTATTTTAGTTTAGTTTATTTTATTTTTTAGCTTAAGTTTATTTTATTTTATTTTAGGTTCAAGTTTTATTTTTTATTTATTTTTAGATTTTTAGGTTTATTTTTTAGGTTTTGGTTTTTTATTTCGTATTAATTTTTCTTATTTTAGGTTTATTTTATTTTTATTTAGGTTTAGCTTTTATTTTGTTTTAGGTTTTTTTATTCTTAGGTTTAATTTTAAATTTTAGTTTAGATTAGGTTTTTATTTATTTTATTTTAGTTTACTTTTATTTTTTATTTTATTTTATTTTTAACTTTAGGTTTAGATTTTAACTTAGGTTTTTAATTTATTTTATTTTACTTAGATTATTTAGATTTAGGTTATTTAATTATTTTCTTATTAAGTTTTATTTAGTTTAGGTTTAGGTTTTTAGGTTTTTAGGGTTTAACATTTAGGGTTTAGGGTTTATGGTTTGAGGTTTAGGGTTTAGGGTTTAGTGTTAAGGGTTTAAGGTTTAGGGTTTATGGTTTAGGGTTTAGGGCTTGGTGATATGGTTTTAGGTCTATGGTTCAGGTTTTAATTTAGGGTTTAGGGTATTTGTTTTTTTCAACAGAGAATAAATTTAGATTCTACAATTTTTCATTTTGGTTTCATCAACCAAGTAATTTTCTAAGACACAAATGATGGCATAAATAAAAAATGAGCGCGCATAGAGCAAATCAAAAAGCTAACAAAACTAGTACCATCTCTACTATAAATACACTGTTCCATATGCAGTAGATTTGATCAGCCATTTTTTAATTTCTCCACTTCCCATGAGAACCACCCCGGTCTCTCAAGTTGTGGGATCCACCATCATATCCCCGATCTCTCCCTCCGCCACCACCACGCCTATAACCTCCATCACTCCTGCCTCCATAACCACCACTCACTCACACCACCCTCATCCAACACCACCTCCATCCCCACCACCAAGACGAACCTCCTTCCCTTCACCTCCACTACCAAATCTAGACCAGCTTGACGGTGATGTTCATTCCATCAAAGTTCGCCCATACTTAGATTTAGGTTTAGATTTAGGTTTATTAGTTTTAGGGTGATTATTTTTAATTTATTTAGTTTCTTTAGGTTTAGTTTGGGGTTTTTTTAGGTTTAGTGTGGTTGTTTTTAGGATTTAAGGTTTAGGTTTAGTTTGGGGTTTATGGTTTGTGGTTTAGGTTTAGCTTTTTGGGTTTAGCATTTAACGGGGGTTTTGGGTTTAGGATTTAGGGTTTAATTATTTTTAAATTAAGTAAACCAGGGTTTAGTTATTTAGTATTTAGTTTATTTTTTATTTATTTTAGTTCACTTTTTTATTTTATTTAGGTTTAATTTTACTTTTTATTTACCTTAATTTATTTATTTTAGATTTATTTATTTTAGTTTATTTTTTACATTTATGTTTAATTTTTAGTAGAGTTTTATTTTTATTTTATTTTTAGGTTTTATTTTTGTAGTATAGGTTTAGGTTTTATTTTATTTTTTTAAGTTTGGTTTGAAGTTTTTATTTAATTTTTTTTTGTTTAGATTTAGGTTTATTTTTATTTTATTTTATTTCATTTTAGGTTTAGGTTTAGGTTTAGTTTGTTTAGTTTTATTTATTTTAGTTTAGTTTAGTTAGGTTATTAATTTTTTTGTTTATTTTATTTTTTATTAGGTTTATGTTTTTTTAGTTTTGGTTTAGTTTTGGTTTTTATTTTATTTATTTTTTAGGTTTACATTTTATTTAGTTTTAATTTATTTTATTTTAGGTTTATTTTATTTTTATTATGTTTAGTTTTTATTTTATTTTAGGTTTTATTTTAGGTTTATTTTATTTTTTTTAGTAGGTTTTATTTATTTATTTTAGTTTATTTTATTTTAATTTTATTTTATTTTCAAGATTTAGTTTTAGCCAGGTTTATTTTATTATTATTTAGGTTTTATTTAGTTTAACCTTTGGTGGCCTGGTAGCCCAGTATGCTAGGGTTTAGGGTAGATCAGTTAGGCTCAGGGCCCAAAGATTTAGTTCAGGCCTTTTTAGGTTTAGGTGGGTCAGAACTCAGTTAGGGCTTTAGAGCCTGTTTAGGATCTTGGGGTGGCCCAGTGGTCTAGGGAGGGCCTAGGGTTCAGGTTGGGTAAGTTAGGATCAATTGTAGGGCCCAGGGCCTGGTGGCTCAAGTAGGTTAGGTGGGTATTTAAAAAGCAAACCCAACAGCTAGCTTTATTTAGTTTTTGTTTATTTTATTTATCTTAGTTTATTTTATTATTTATTTAGTTTGTCTTAGTTTATCAGTTTAGCTTTATTTATTTATCTTTAGCCTAGTTAGGTTTATTTATTTTATCTTTAGGTCATTATCTTTATCTTATCTTTTATCTTTATCTCATGTTAAGTAAGCCTTTATTTCCATCTTTATCTTATCATCTATTTTAGCCTCAGGCCTTTATCCATCTTTTAGGTCTTATTTAGGTTCACCTTTTTAGGCCTCAGTGGGCCCAGGGTGGCCCAAAGTGGCTGGGCCCAGTGGCCCAGTTTCAGGGCTTTTACCCACTCAGGGCCTAGCTCAGTTTAGGCCTGGGCTGTCACTTAAGCTCAGGTCACTAGGTCAGCCTTGGCTCAGGCCCAGGGCCTCAGGCCCAGGGCCTGGCTTTCACACAATGGTTTTAGCATCTAGTGTCAGTAGAGGGCCGGGTTTAGGGTTGGTCAGTGGCCCAGGTGGGCAGGGCCTGGTGTGGCCCAGTGGCCTGGGGTCTTGTGGCCCATGTTCCGTGATCTTTTTGGCTCAGTGGTCTAGTGGTTGTATTTAGTTTATTTAGTGCTAGAGTCTGGTTTTAGCATTTGTTTTAGGTTTGTTTAAGATGGTAAGGCCAGTTTTGTGGTTTGTATTTTAATGTTTAGGGTTTACTATTTAAGGTTTAGATTTTTTTTAAATTAACTAAATCAGGTTTAAGTTTATTTATTTTGTTTCTTTTTATTTTCTTTTATTTTATTTTTTATTTTTATTTAGGTTTATTTTTTATTTTTATTTAGTTTAGTTTTTTATTTTAATTTAGGTTTTTTATTTTAGTTTATTTTTTAGGTTTAGGTTTAGTTTCATTTATTTTTTAGTTTATTTTAATTTTATTTTATTTATTTTAGGTTTGATTTTTTTATTTTTTTTTATTTTTTTATTTTATTTTTTAGGTTTTGATTTTTAGGATTTTATTTTAGGTTTATCTTCATGTTTATTTTTTAGTTTAGTTTAGGTTTACTTTAGTTTATTTATATTTTATTTAGTTTGTATTTTATGTTTTACTTTATTTTAGGTTTTAGTTTAATTTATTTTAGTTTAGTTTATTTTAGGTTTAAGTTTTTTAATTTATTCTGGTTTTATTTTAGGTTTATTTTAGTTTTATTTTATTTAGTTTTATTTTATTTTATTTTATATCTATTTATTTATTTTAGGTTTTACTTTAAGTTTATTTTATTTTATATAGTTATTATTATTTATTTTTAGTTTTTTAATTAATTATTTTATTTTAGTTTATGTTTTTTATGTTTTTATTTTATTTATTTTCAATTTATTTAGGTTTAAGTTTATTTATTTTATTTTGTTTATATACTAGTTTAGGTTTTAAGTTTTAGGATTTGTGGTTTGTTTAGTTTTAGGTTTAATCAGGGGTTATGGTTTGTGAGCCTAGGGCCTAGGTCAGAGGTTAGGGCCTAGAGTTTGAGGCATATGTTTAGGTCTTAGTATTTAGGTGTGTCAGGCTCAGTTTTTAGTTTTTGGGTTAATGGCATGGCTGGCCTTTAAATCTTTTATTTTAGTGTGGTTTAGGGTTTAGAGTTTTTGGGTTTTCAGTTTAGTGTTTAGTTTTAGGATTAGTTTTAGGGTTTAGGGTTTAGCTTTGGGTTTAGGTTTAAGATTTGGTTGGGTTTAATGTTTTAAAATTAATTAAATGGCAGATTTTATTTAGTTTATTTATTTTATTTTTTTTATTATGTTTAGACTATTTTATTTTATTTTTTTATTTAGTTTTGATTATTTATTTTAAGATTATTAATTTTATTTTAGTTTTATTTTAGTTTATTTTTTTAGTTTAGTTTATTTTTTTATTTTAGTTTAGTTTTTATTTTATTTTATGGTTTAAGTTTATTATTTATTTTTTTAGGTTTAGGTTTTGTTTTTATTTTATTTAGGTTTAGGTTTTGGTATTTATTTTAGGTTTATTTTTTAGGTTTTATTTTTATTTTAGGTTTATGTATTTTATTTATTTTATTTAGTTTTGGGTTTGGTTTATTTTATTTTGGTTTAGTTTAGATTTTATTTATTTAGTTTAGGTTTAGGTTTATTTTATTTTGTTTATTTTATGTTTAGGTTTTATTTTAGTTTCTTTTATAGTTTATTTTATTTTTATTTAGTTTATTTTTAAGTTTATTTATTTTTTTAGTTTAGTTTTGGTTTTTATTTATTTTATTTTAGTTTAGTTTTATTTTTTATTTATTTTAGGTAGGTTTGTGGTTTTAGGTTTATTTTATTTATTATTTAAAGTTTGTTTATTTATTTATTTTATTTTGGTTTTATTTAGTTTAGGTTTTTTGTTTTAGGGTTTAGGTTTAGGGTTTTAGGTTTAGGTTTTTAGTGTAGGTTTAGGGTTTAGGTTTGGTGGGTTGGTGGGGTTAGTAGGTGGGTAGTGGTGATTTGGGTTTAGTGGTTAGGGTAGTAGTTTTAGTGGGTTAGGGCTTTTTTAAGAGAGAACAAATTCAAATTTAACTTTCTTCTTTTGATTTCATCAACCAAGTAACACACCAAGTTTTCTAAGACACAAGCATAGATAAAAAAATGAGCACACATAGAGCAAATCAAAACCCTAGATAACTAAAACTATCTCTATAAAGATAAAGTTCCATAAGCGTAGATCGACGCCTTTTCTTCGCCGAAGTTCTATCGAACCACCCTCTCAAGTAGAGGGATTCACCATCATATCCCTGATCTCTCCTCCCACCATAGCCAGAACTTTCATCATTCCTCCCGCCATAACCACCATCGCCCACCACCACCTCCAAATCGACCAAGACTCCCAGATCTCCCACCACCATTAAGACAATCCGCTTCACCTCCATCGCTGATCTCGATTGAGCCTCATGCTGATGTTCGCCACAAGGTTCACTATTCTGGGTTTAGTTTATTATGTTTTGGTTTATTATTTTTATTTTATTTAGTTACTTTATGTTTAGGTTTAGAGTTTAGAGTTTATGATTTAGTGGTGGGATAGTGGGGTAGTGGTAGGGTTTAGGATTTAGGGTAGCTCAGGGTAGCTTTAGGGTTTATGGATGTGGTAGAGGTGGTAAGGTATGGTAGGGTTTAGAGTTTAGGGTTTAGGATAGGGTTTCTAGTTTTTTAATGCAAACCAAGTTTATTTAGTTTATTTTATTTATTTATTTTATTTAGCTTATTTTTTTATTTTTATTTAGGTTTATTTATTTTGTTTATTTATTTTAGTTAATTTTTTTAGGTTTAGTTTAGTTTATTTAGTTGAGTTTATTTTATTGTTTAGTTTTATTTTATTTTGTTTAGTTTAAGTTTATTTTATTTTTAGTTTAGGTTTGGTTTTAATTTAGGTTTATTTAGGTTTATTTTAATTTAGGTTTAGGGTTATCTTGAGTTTATTTTATTATTTAGTTTAGTTTAATTTATTTAGGTTTAGTTATTTTATTTATTTTAGTTTAGGTTTATTTTATTTTATTTTTAGGTTTAGGTTTAGGATTTATTTTATATTTATTTTTAGGTTTTAGGTTTATTTTCAGTTTAGGTTTTATTTAGTTTTTTTATTTTTTTTATTTTAGTTTAGTTTTATTTTATTTTTTATTCGGTTTTATTTTTAGTTTAGTTTAGGTTATTTATTTTATTTTAGTTTATTTTATTAGTTTATTTTATTTTATTTTCGTGTTTAGGTTATGGTTTTAGTTTAGTTTTAAATTTATTTTATATTGTATTTTTTTTTAGGTTTATTTTTTTATTTTAGGTTTTATTTAGTTTATGTTCAAGTGTTTTTTGGTTAGTTTATTATTTAGGTTTATTTTAGGGTTTAGGGTTAGGGTTATTTAGGATCAGGTTTAGTTTAATGTTTAGGCTTTAGTTTTATAGATTTAGGGTTTTATAAATTAATTAAACCCAAGAGATTTAATTTGTTTATTTTTTATTTTATAGTTTATTTTAATTTTTATTTATGTTTATTTTATTTTAGTTTAGGTTTTTATTTTAGTTTATTTTGGGTTTAGTTAGTTTATTTATTTATGAGTTTTATTTTATTTTATTTTAGGTTTAGGTTTTATTTTATTTAGTTTAGGTTTAGGTTTTATTTTAGGTTAATTTTAGGTTTAATTTTTTTTTAGATTAGGTTTAGGTTTATTTTTAGTTTATTTTAATTGTTTTATTTTAGTTTAGTTTATTTTGTTAGGTTTTATTTATTTAGCTATTTTAGGTTTATTTTATTTTTATTTTAGGTTTAGGTTTTTTTAATGGTTTAGGTTTTTTATTTTAGTTTTTTATTTTATTTTAGTATTTTATTTTATTTTATTTTATTTTTATTTTATTTTAGCATTTTATTTTTTAGGTTAATTTTATTTTTTTATAGTTTAGGTTTTATTTTATTTTATTTTTAGTTTATTTTTATGATTTATTTTATTTTTAAGCTTTTTTTAGTATATGTTTTATATTATTTTAATTATTTTATTAGATTTAGGTTTTAAATCATTTTATTTTATTATATTTAGCTCAGTTTTGGATTTGTAGTTTAGTGGTAGGGTTATAAGTGGCAAGTAGGGTATAGGGTTAGGGTTTAGTTTAGGGGTTTTATTTTATTTTATATATTGAATTTTAAATTAAGTAAATTAGCATTAGTTTATTTTGATTTTTTTATTTATTTAAGTTTATTTTATTTTATTTTATTATTTAAGTTTATTTTATTTATTTTAGTTATTAATTAGTTTATGTTTTTATTTTAGTTTTAGGTTTAGTAGGTTTAAGTTTATTTTTAGCTTATTTTTTATTTTATTTTTAGTTTTATTTCATTTTTATTTTCGTCCAGTTTAGGTTTTTATTTTATTTTTTAGCTTAGGTTTTAGGTTTTTTAATTAGGTTTATTTTAAGTTTATTTTTAGTTTAGGTTTAGGTTTACTTTTAATTAATTTAATTTAGGTTTAGTTTATGTTTAGTTTTATTTTATTTAGGTTTATGTTTATTTTATTTTATTTTATGTTTTTTTTTTTAGTTTAGGGTTTTTATTTTCATTTACTATAAGTCTATTTTAGGTTAACTTTTTTGGTTTTATTTAGTTTTATTTTATTATATTTTAGGATTATTTTATTTTTTTTTTTATTTTATTTAGAATTTTATTTTTGATTAAAGTTTTATTTATTTTATTTTAGTTTAGTTTTTATTTTTTATTTTATTTTTTATTTAGGTTTTAGGTTTAGTTTAGGTTTAGGTTTTAGTTTATGTTTTATTTTATTTTTTAGTTTAGGTGTTTTAATTTTATTTTTGTGTTTTAATTTAGGTTTAAATTTTTATTTTAGATTTAAAGTTTAGGTTAGTTGGGCTTGTGGTTTAGGCTTTAAGGTTTGGGGGGTTTAGGTTTAGGGTTTGGATTTTGGGTTTAGTTTTAGGGCTTGTGGTTTAGGGTTTAGGCTTTAGGGTTTAGGATTTTAGGGTTTGTGGTTTAGGATTTTTTTTAATAGAGAACAAATTTAGATTCAACATTTCTTCTTTTTGATTTCAACAACCAAGTAACACACCAAGTTTTCAAAGACATAAGTGACGAGATAGCTAAAAAATGAGCAGGCATAGAGCAAATCAAAAACCCTAGATAACTAGAACTGCCTCTATCAGTGTATACATTTATAATAGATGGATCTACTGCTCTTCGCTTCCCATCGAACCACCTGCCTCGAGTAGTGGGATCCACCATCATATCCCATCCCTCCCTCCCACCACCACTATCAGAACTTCCGCTGCCCTCCCCTCCATAACGAGTTTATTTTTTTTGTTTTATTTTTTAGTTTAGGTTTTAGTTTAATTTTAGTTTATTTTATTTTATGTTTAGGTTTAGTTTTTATTTTAGGTTTTGGTTTTGTTATTTATTTTAGTTTTGGTTTAGGTTTATTTTATTTTGTTTATTTTATTTTATTTTAGGTTTTGGTTTTTTTTTTTAGTTTTTTAGAATTATTTTATATTTATTTTTAAGTTTATTTTTTAGGTTTAGGTTTTATTTAGTTTTATTTTACTTTATTTTAGGTTTATTTTTTATTTTATGTTTATTTTTTTATTTTATTTAGGTTTTTTATTCTTAGGTTTATTTTATTTTAATTTTAAATTAGTTTAGGTTTTATTTATTTTATTTTAGTTTATTATTAGTTTATTTTATTTTATTTTCTTTTAGTTAAGTTTTTTTAGTATATGTTTTATTTTATTTTATAGGGTTTTATATATTTTATGTTGGTTTTTATTTAGTTTTAGGTTTAGGTTTAGGTTTTAGGTTTTTGGATTAGGGTTCAGGGTAGTTTTAGGGCTCACATTTTAGGGTTTAGTTAGGATTTAGGCTTTAGGTTTAGGGTCAGTGTTTTAGCTTTAAGGTTTAAGGTTTTTTATTTTGGCTTTTTAAAAATTAAACCCAGTAGGTTTATTTAGTTTATTTTATTTATTTATTTTAGTTTAATTTATGTATATTTTTATTTTTATTTAGTTTAGTTTATTTATTTTAGTTTAGGTTGTTTATTTTAGTTTATTTTTTTATGTTTAGGTTTAAGTTTATTTTTAATTGAGTTTTTTATTTTTTTATTTTTTAGCTTTAAAATTTATTTTTTTTTATTTTAGATTTGTGTCTGTGTTTTATTTTATTTTTTTAGGTTTAGGTTTTAGGTTTTATTTTAGGTCTAAGTTTAATTTTAGTTTAGGTTTAGGTTTATTTCCATTATTTTAATTAATTTAGTTTAGGGTTTAAGTTTAGTTTATTTTAGGTTTAGGTTTTATTTATTTTATTTTAGTTTCTAGTTTAGCCAGTTTATTTTATTTCATTTATTTTAGGTTTAGTTTATTTTATAATGTTTAGGTTTTATTTTGAGGTTTAGTTTCTATTTAGTTTTATTTTATTTTATTATAGGTTTATTTTATTTTATTTTACATTTAGGTTTTATTTTATTTAGGTTTATTTTATTTTATTTTAGACTAAATTTTATTTATTTTATTTTGGTTTAATTTTAATTTTATTTTAATTTATTTTATGTTTAGGTTTAGTTTAGGTTTTTATTTTATTTTATTTTATTTTAGGTTTGTGTTTTTTTAATTATTTATTTTTTAAGGTTATATTTAGTTTTAGCTTTTTAGGTTTTTGGGTTTGTGGCTCAGAGGGTTTGTGGTTTAGGGTTGGCCTGGGGTTTAGGGTGGTTGGGTCAGCTAGGATTTGTGTGGGTTGGTGGTTTAAGGTAGGGTTTATGGTTTAGGGTTTAGGGTAGTTTAGTTGTAGGTTTATGGTTTAGAGTTTGTGTTTTGGTTAAGGTTTATTTTATTTTATTTTATTAGTTTTTAAAAGTTAGTAACTAGTATATTTAGGTTTATTCTTTATTTTTTTATTTATTTTAGTTTATCTTATTTTTCATTTTATTTAGGATTATTTTTTTATTTAGTTAGTTTATTATTTTAGGTTTATTTATTTTAGTGTTTTTATTTTAGTTTATTTTTAGTTTAGGTTTATTTTTTAGATGAGTTTTTTAAGGTTTATGTTTTATTTTTATTTATAGGTTTAGTTTAGGTTTTATTTTTTATTTTTTTTTAGGTTTTTGTTTTAGGTTTTTTTTTAGGTTTAGGTTTAGGTTTTTTTAAATAGAGAATAAATTCATATTCAATATTTCTCTTTTTGATTTCATCAACCAAGTAACACACGAAGTTTTCTAAGACACAACCGATGACATAAATAAAAAATGAGCACCCATAGAGCAAATAAAAAACCCTAGATAACTAAAATCATCTCTGCTATAAAGAAACAGTTCCATAAGCACAACATCGGATCGACCGTTCTTCAGTTTCACTAGTTCCCATCAGAACCATCCTGGCTTCTTGAGTATCAGGATCCACAATCATATCCCCGATCTCTCCCTCCGCACCACAATAATTGTAACCTCCATTGCTCCTCCTGCCTCCATAACCACCACTGCTCCAACAACCACCTCTATATCCACCGACCTCTAGATCCCCTCCACCACTGATAACCATTGCCTCTCCTCCACCACAAGATCTATCCTTGCTGAATCGATGTTCATGGCCACAAGTTTTTCCCATTTAGGGTTTAGTTTTAGATTTAGGTTTATTAGGTTTTAGGGTTTAGGTTTATTTTTTAATTTATTTAGTTACTTTAGGTTTAAGTTTAGGGTTTGGGGTTTAGGGTTTAGGGTTTAGGGTTTGTGGGGTTTGTAGCATTTTGGTTTAGTTATGGGTTTATGGCTGGTTCTGTGGTTTTAGGGTTTATGCTTTAGGGTTTAGGTTTAGGTTGGGGTTTAGGGTTTAGTGTTTTGGTTTTAAGGGTTTAGGCTTTAAAGATTAGAATTTAGAATTTATTTTTAAAAAAAAATTAAGTAACCTAGTAAGTTTAGGGTTGTTTTAGTTTATTTAGTTTATTTTTTATTTATTTTAGTTCATTTTAAATTTAATTATAATTAAATTTTATTTTTATTATTATTGTTTAGTTTTTATTTTAGGTTCATTTTCTATTTTAGCTTATTTTAGGTTTAAGTTTATTTTTAGTTTAGTACTATTTTATTTTATTTTTAGGTTTAGGTTTAATTTTTTATTTTATGATTATAGGTTTTTTTTTAAGGTTTAGGGTTTGGTTTATTTTTAGGTTTTATTTTTAATTTATGTTCAGGTTTACTTTCAATTTATTCGATTTTATTTAGTTTTATTTTGGGTTTAGGTTTAGTTTATTTTAGGTTTTATTTATTTTAGTTTAGTTTATTTTAGTTTAGTTTAGGTTTATTTTATTTTATTTTAGGGTTAGGTTTTTTTTAAGGGTTTAGGTTTTATTTTTTAATTTTTTAGGCTTATATTTTAGGTTTATGTTTTTATTTTGTTTTAATTTTATTTTATTTTAGGTTTAATTTATTTTATTTCAGGTTTAATTTTAATTTTATTTTATTTTATTTTAAGTTTAGGTTTAGGTTTATGTTTAGGTTTTGTTTTTAGTTTATGTTATTACTTTATTTTAATTTTTATTTTATTTTATTTTAGGTTTTTTTACTTATTTTATTTTGGTTTTATTTAGTTTGGTTTAGGTTTTTAGCTTTAGGGATTAGGGTTTAGTTTAGTTTAGGGTTTATATTATTTATGGTTTAGGGTTTGTTTTTTTGGGTTTATGGTTTAGAGAGTATAGGGTTTAGGTTTTAGAGTTTAGCCTAGGGTTTTTAGGGTTTTGGGTTTAGGTTTAGGCTTTAGTTTAGGGTTTAGGTTTAGTTTTAGGGTTTAGGGTTTTTTAGAGAGAACAAATTCAGATTGAACATTTCTTCTTTGATCAAGTAACACACCAAGTTTTTTAAGACACAAGTGATGACATAGATCTAAAATGAGCATGCAGCAAATCAAAAACTTTAGATACTAGAACCATCGCCACTATAAAGACAGGCCCATAAGCACCGATTGAACTGACCATTCTTCCGCCTTCTAGGTTTTAGTTTAGGGTTTAGGTTTATGGTTTATGGCTCAGGGTAGTGCAGTTTAGAGTAGGTTGGGTTTAGTGTCAGCTTTAGAGTTTAGGGTTTTGGTTTAGGTCCAACATTAGGTTATGGTCAGATTAAGGCTAGTGGCTATGTGTAGGTTTATGGTTTTAATGTTTAGGGTTTTGGTCATAGTAGGGGTTTAAGGTTTAGGGTTTATGGTAGGGTTTAGGGTTAAGATTTGGGTCACGATTTAAGGTTTTGGTAAGATTATGATTTATAGTTTAATGTTTAATGAATGGTTTAGGGTTAGGATTTAAGCCAGGGTCAAAGTTATTTTGCCTAGGGTTATAGTGGTTTGTGGATTTCTTTGGTTTAGGGCTCAGTTGGGTAGATTTAGTTGGGTTTAGGGTCTGGCTAGGGTTTTTTTAAAAAAAGAAACCCAGAGTGCTAGATTTCTTAGTTTATATAATTTATTTTATATATTAGGTTTATTTTTTTTTTTTTATTTTAGTTTATGTATTTTATGTTTATTAATTTTAGTTTAGGTTTTAATTTTAATTTATTTTTAGGTTTAGGTTTAGGATTATATTTATCTTTTAGTTTAGCTTTATTTTATTTTATTTTTAAGTTTAGGTTTTATTTTTTATTTTAGGTTTAGGTATAGGTTTTATTTTACTTTTTTAGGTTTAGGTTTAGGTTTTATTTTTGGTTTATTTTAAGCTTAGGCATATTTTTTAGTTTATTTTATTTTATTTAATTTAGGTTTATTATTATGCTTTATTTTATTTTTTAGATCCATTTTATTTTAGTTTAGTTTATTTAGTTTATGTTTAGGTTTATTTATTTATTTTATGTTTAGGTTTTTTTTTTAGTTTAGGGTTTGGGTTTTATTTTTATTTATTTTTATTTAGCCTTTTATTTAGTTTTATTTTAGGTTTATTTTATTTTAGGTTTATTTTATCTAGAGTAGTTAAGTTTATTTATTTTGAGTTTACTTTTATATTATATTTATTTTATTTTAGGTAGTTTAGGTCAGTTTTAGTTTAAGTTTCATTTTATTTATTTATTTTATTTAGAGGTTTTCATTATTGTATTTTAGGTTTTATTTAGTTTAGGTTTAGGTTTTAGGTTTAGGGTCACTGCCCAGGGTTGGCCTGAGCTCAGGGTTTGGTGTTTCAGCCCAGGGCCTCAGGGCCTAGGGCCCCAGCCTAGGGTCAGGCCTGACCACCAGGGCCTCAGTGCCCAGTGGCCTGGTTTCCCAGCCTTGGTCTAGAGCCAGGTAGGGCCCAGGATCTAGGGTTTAGGGCCCAGGCCTAGGCATGTGGCCTAGGGTTGAGCCTAGTGTTTCAGCTTTCAGTGGCTCACCTTTTGGGCCTAGGGCCCAGGTCACCTTGTTTCAGAGTCAGATCAGGGTTGAGGGTTTATGGCCTCAAGTGCTCAGTGGTCAGGCCTAAGTTAGGGCCAGGTCAGTTCAGTGGTTAGGCTCAGGTTGTCAGTATATTTAGGGTTTAGAGCTCACCATCAGGATTTAGTGTTTAGGCACAGGGATTAGGATTTAGGTTTTTCCAAAAATCAAACCCATGTAGTTTATCCAATTTATTTAGTTTATTTTATATTTTATTTATGTTTATTTTATTTATATTTAGTTTAGTTTATTTAATTTATGTTTATTTATTTTAGTTTCAAATTTTAAGTTTAATTTATCTCTTTGGTTTGGTTTAGGTTTTGTTTATTTTTTGTTTAGTTTTATTTTTATTTTATTTTAGGTTTTGGTTTTATGTTTTATTTTTTTTGGTTGAGGTTTTTTTTTTTTTTTAGGTTTAAATTTTAGGTTTATTTTTAGGTTTTATTTTTTTTAGGTTTAGGTTTATTTCTAATTTATTTAATTTTATTTAGTTTAGGTTTAAGTTTAGGTTTAGTTTATTTTAGGTTTAGATTTAGGTTTTATTAATATTAGTTTAGTTTATTTTATTTTTGTTTATGGTTTAGGTTTTATTTTTTATTTAATTTCAGGATTTTGCTTTTAGGTTTATTATTTAGGTTTAGGTTTTTATTTAGTTTTTATTTTATTTTATTTTATTTTATTTTTTTATTTTATTTTATTTTACCAGTGTTATTTTATTAAGGTTTTGTCTTCTTAAGTTTATTTTATTTTTTGTTTAGTTTAGGTTTTTATTTATTTTATTTTTGTTAATTTTATATTTTATATTTTATTTTATTTTTAGGTTTAGGTATAGGTTTTGGTTTAGATTTTAGCTTAGGTTTTTTTTTATTTTATTTAAGTTTAGGTAATTTTATTTATTTTATTTTTAGGTTTTATTTAGTTTAGTTTTAGTTTTTAGGTTTTTAGAGTTTAGGGTTTAGGGTTTAGTGGTTTAAATAGTCTGGGGTTTAGGGTTTAAGGTTTAGGGTTTAGGGTTTTTAGGTTTTAGTTTCTTTTGTTTAGGATTAGGTTTTATTTTTTATTTATTTTTTATGTTTTTTTATGTTTATTATTTAGGTTTAGGTTTTACTTAGGTATTATTTAATTTAGGGTTTTTAGGTTGGCTTTTTATTTAGTGATTATGTTTTTATTTAATTTTATTTTATGTTTACTTTATTTTATCTCACAATTAGGTATTATTTTATTTAGGTTTTTATTTTAGTTTAGTTTAGGTTTTATTATTTTTATTTTAGTTAATTTTATATTAATTTTATTTTATTTTATTTTGAGGTTTAGGTTTTTATTTTATTATTTTATTTATGTTTAGGTTTATTTATTTATTTTCCTTTTAGCTTTTATTTTAGTTTTTTTGTTTTTAGATTTTAGAGTTTAGGGTTTAGGTTTAAGGTTTAGGGTGGTTTAGGTTTTAATTATTTTAGTTTAGTTTATCCGAGTTTAGGTGTATGTTTATTTTATTTTATTTATTTTAGATTAGGTTTTTTTTAGTTTAGGGTTTTAAGTTAAATTTTTAATTTTTTTTAAGTTTTATTTTTAGGTTTATTTTTCAGGTTTATGTTTTTATTTAGTTTTTTTATTTTATTTTAGGTGTATTTTATTTTTATTTTATGTTTTGATTTTATTTTATTTATGTTTTTTTTATTTTTTAGTTTAGTTTATATTTTTATTTTATTTTATTTAGGTTTAGGTTGGTTTAATTGGTTTAGTTTATGTTTTATTTTATTTATATTTCACATTTATTTATTTAATATTTAGTTTTATTTAGTTTAGGTTTAGGATCTTTATGCTTTAGGGTGGCACATGATTTAGGGTTATTGGTCAGCCGCCAGTGGGTAGGGTCAGGGTTTAGGGTTATAACCCATGGTTTAGTGTCAGTGTCAGGCTTAGGTTTAGGATCAAGATCTATGTTTATAGGTGCTGGGCGCAGTCAGGGTTGGTGGGTGTCAGGCTTTAAAGTTTAGGGTTTGGTTTAAGGTTAGGTCAGCCTGGTATGGTCAGATTAAGGTTTAGGGTTTATGGCCTTTAGGGTCATGGTCTTTAATGTTTGGGGTGGTTTAGGTTACTAGGGTTTTAATGTTTGTGTTTTAGTGGCCTAGTAGGTTAAGGTTAGGGTTAGGGTTTCAGCCTTTGTGTTTTAAGGATTACACATAATTTAGTGTTTAGTGATTAAGGTTCAGGTTTAGGGTTTAAGGTTGGGAAGGGTTATTTAAGGTTTGGGTTACAGCCATGGTTTAAAGGCTTATGGTGGGATTAGGTTTTAAGGTTTAGGATTTAGTGTTTTGGGTTTATGGTTTTTTTTTTAATTAAAGAACCCCATAGGTTTAGGTTTTTTTGTTTATTTATTTTACTATATATATGTATATATATATTTAGGTTTATTTTTTATTTTTATTTAGTTTAGTTTATTTATTATATGTTTATTTATTTTAGTTTAAATTTTTATTTTAATTTAATTTTAACCTTAGGTTTAGGTTTAGGTTTATTTTTTTAGTTTAGTTTTATTTTTATTTTATTTTTTTAAGTTTTATTTTTATTTTATTATCAGGTTTAGTATAGGTTTTATTTTAATTTTTTTTGTTTAGGTTTTAGGATTTTATTTTGGTTTATTTTAGGTTTAGGCTTTATTTTAGTTTATTTTGTTTTATTTAATTTAGTTTTATTTTAGGTTTGTTTATTTTGGGTTTAGGTTTTATTTATTTTAGTTTAGTTTATTTATATGTTTAGGTTTTATTTATTTATTTATTTTAGGTTTAGTGTTTTCACTAGTGGATTGGATTTTATTTTATTTTATTTTATGTTTTTAGTTTATTTCTTTTATTTTAGTTTTTTTATTTTAGGTTCATTTTATTTATATTTTACATTTATGTCTTACTTTTATTTTATATTTTAGTTTAGTTTAGGTTTATTTATTTATTTTATTTAATTTTTTTATATTATTTTATTTTATTTAGGTAGGCTCAGTTTAGGTTTATGTTTTAGTCTTTAGTTTTATTTTATCCATTTTATTTTTTAATTTGCTTCAGGTTTTTTTATTTGTTTATTTTAAGTCTTATTTAGTTTTAGTTAAGTTAGGTTTTAGTGGTTTGGCCACGATTTAGGGTTTATCTTCCAGGGTTTAGGGTTTATGGATCAGGGCCCAGGGTCATGTCTTTATTCAGTGTCAGTTGGGTGGCTCAGGTGTGGCCCAGGATCTACCGCCAGTGAGGCCCAGTAGGGCCCAGGTCAGTGGGGTAAGGCCTGGGCCCAGTGTCAGCCTTGAGCCAGATATTGGGCCCAGGTTAAGGTCGCCCACTGCCAGATGGCCTGGCTCATATGCTTAGGTTCATGGTCCCAACGTTTAGTTTGGGCTTTTAGGTTTAGGGCCCATGGCTTTAGGGCCCAGGGCCGGGCTGCCAGGGGTTTAGGGTTTAGGGCCTAAGGATTATAGTTTATAATTTAGTGTTTAGTGATCAGGGTTTAGGGGTTTAGGGCCTGGGGTCAAGGTCATTTAGACTCCAGCTCATGTGCTTATGGTTTAGCATCCTCCTATTCTTTGGCCTTGGCTGGGAGATTTAGGTGGTACTCAGTGGGTCAGGGTTTCTTTTTTAATTAATGAAACCGATAGGTTTAGATTTCTTTAGTTTATTTAGTTTATTTTATATAAATATTTTTTAGGTTTATTTTTTATTTATTTAGTTTATTTTATTTTATATTTTATTTAGTTTTTTTATTTTATTTAATTTTTAGGTTTAGGTTTAGGTTTATGTTTATTTTTTTAGTTTAGTATTATTTTATTATATTTTAGGTTTAGTTTATTTTTTATTTTTTAGGTTTAGTATAGGTCTTTATCTTTTTTTTGGTTTAGGTTTATGATTTTATTTTGGTTTATTTCAGGTTTATTATTTTAGTTTATTTTATTTTAGTTAATTTAGGTTTGTTTTAGGTTTGCTTTTGGGTTTAGGTTTAATTTTTTTAGTTTATTTATTTATTTTAGTTTTTTTATTTATTTTATGTTAGTTTAGGTTTCTTTTAGTTTAGGGTTTGAGTTTTTTTTTTATTTTTAAGTTTATTTCTTAGGTTTGGTTTTTATTTAGTTTTTATTATAGGTTGATTATATTTATATTTCACATTTATGTTTTACTTTTAGGTTTATTTTATATTTATAGTTTAGGTTTTATTTATTTATTTAGTTTACTTTATATCTTTATTTTATCTTAGGTTTAGGTTTAGGTGCCATAATATTAGTTTTATTTTATTTATTTATTTTATTTTATTTAAGTTTAGGTTTTTAATCTTTATTTTAGATTTCTTAGGTTTTGGCTGGGTTTAGGGTTTTATATCTGCCCAGTTTAGTGGCCCAGGCTAAGTTTGCCCAGGCTTAAGCCTTAGCCTGTGGCCCGTGCCCAGGGCCCAGCATTTAAGGCCTGGTGGCCTGTGACTCAGCCATGACCTGTGGCCTGGGGTGGCCTGGCCTAGGGCCCAGGGTCAGGTCAGTGTCAGGCCTTGGGTAGGCCCAGGTCCAGGGCCCAGGCAAGATCAGTGGCCTGGGAGGGCCCAGGGCTCAGGCCTCAGGGCGTTTAAGTCACAGGTCAGCCAGTCAGGGGCTGGGGCAGGTCAGTATGTTTAGGGTCAGTTTAAGGATCAGTAGGAACAGGGATTACAGTGGGTCTTTTAACAAAACTACAAACCCTAAGTTTTTTATCCAATTTATCCAATTTATTTAATTTATTCTTCAAGTTTTATATATTTTATTTTTTAGGTCTATTTAATTTAGGTCAGGTCAGGTCAGGGCCTTTAGGGTTTAGGCACTCAAAATCAGGCCCAGGGCCCCAAGTTTAGTTTGGTGCCTGGCTCAGAGCTTAGGTCATATGTCTTGCTCAACACTTTAGGGTGGTTTTAAGGCCCAAGCAAGGTTTATGATTTAGGATTTAGAGCCCAGGGTTTAGGGTTTTGGTTACACCATGGCCTGGTTATGGCTTTAGTGCCTGGGCTCAGGGTTTAGGGTTTAGGGTTGGCTGGCCCAGGGATCAGGGCCTTTGAGGGCCCAGTTTTTGGGCTCAGGTTTAGGCCTGAGACAGGTTAGGTCAGTAAGGAGTTTGTGGCTGCCTGGGGTCAGTACGCTCAGTTTAGAGTTTAGGGCCCAGGATCTAGTAGTGCACGGGTCTTTTTCTAAAAAACCAAGCAAACCCCAGGTAGGTTTATTTAATATAGCATCTGTTTTATTTTATTTTTTTTAGGTATCTAGTTCAATTAGGTTTGGAGGTTTAGGGTCATGGCCTTTGTGGTGGGGTTTGGCCCAGGGCTTTAGTTTATGGTTGTGGGCTTAGGGTTGTATGTCTACCGCAAGGTTAGTGTTTAGTGTGTCGATCTTAGCTTTAGGGCCCAAGATTTAGGGTTTAGAGCCCAGGGCCCAGGGGGTTTAGGGAGGGCCCAGGAGGCCCAGGTCAGTTTAATGCTCAGCCTTTAGGGTTTAGGGTCAGGTCAGATCAGGGGGTTGAGGGCTCAGCTTGTGGTTTAGTGTGTGGGTTGGTTTTAGAGTTAGGAGAGGGCTCAGGGTTGTATGCTTTAATATGTAGGGCCCAGAGTAGGGCCCAGGATTTAGCAGTTTAGGCAGGCCTAGGGTTTAGGTTTTTTTTCCAAAAAATTAAGCAAACCGACAGTTTTAGGTTTATTTAATTTATTTAGTTTATTTTATATTTTATTTAGGGTTTTATTTTTTTTCAGTTTAGTTTATTTAATTTATGTTTATTTATTTTAGTTTCAATTTTTAGTTTAGTTTATCATTTTAGTTTGGTTTAGGTTTTGTTTATTTTAAATTATTATTTTATTTTATTTTTTAGGTTTAGGTTTTATTTTTTATTTTAGGTTTAGTTTAGGTTTTTTTTACTTTTTTAGATTTAGGTTTTAGGTTTTATTTTAGGATTATTTTTAGGTTTTATTTTTGTTTAGGTTTAGGTTTATTTCTAGTTTATTTTAGTTTATTTACTTGGTTGGGTTTAGTTTAGTTTATTTTAGGTTTAGGTTTAGGTTTTATTAATGTTAGTTTAGTTTATTTTATTTTTGTTTAAGGTTTAGTTTTGTTTTTGTTTATGGTTTAGGTTTTATTTTTTATTTAATTTTAGGATTTTGCTTTTAGGTTTATTATTTAGGTTTAGGTTTTATTTAGTTTTTATTTTATTTTATTTTAGGTTTATTTTATTTTTATTTCACGTTTTGTTTTTATTTTATTTAGGTTTTTTATTTTTAGGTTTATTTTATTTTTTTGTTTAGTTTAGGTTTTATTGATTTTATTTTGTTAATTTTATATTTATTATTTTATTTTATTTTTAGGTTTAAGTTTAGATTTAACTTTAGATTTTAACAGGATTTTATTTTATTTTATTTAAGTTTAGGTAATTTTATTTTGTTTATTTTAAGTTTAAGTTATTTATTTAGTTTTAGTTTAGGGCTTTAGGTTTAATTTTTTATTTATTTTTAAATTTTATTTTTTATGTTTATTTTTTAGGTTTAGTTTTTTTTAGTTTTTTTAAATTTAATTTAAGGTTTATTTTATTTTAAATTTTAATTTAATTTTTATTTAATTTAGGTTTCTTTAGGTATATTTTATTTTATTTTAGTTTTTATTTTTTATTTTATTTTATTTTTAGGTTTAGGTTTAAGTTTAGTTTTAGATTTTAGTTTAGGTTTTTATTTTATTTAGCTTTAGGTTTTGAGGTTTTTAGGGTTTTAGGTTTATGGTTTAGGGTTTATGGTTTAGAGTTTAGGGTTTGGGGTTAGGGCTTATGGTTTAGGGTTTTACATTCAGGGTTTTAGGGTTTAGGGTTTAGGGTTTAGTGTTTAGGGTTTTATGGTTTAGGGTTTCGAGTTTATAGGTATAGGTTTAGAGTTTAGATTTTAAGGCATGTAGGTTAGGAGTTGAGATTTAAGTTTAGGGTTTAGGATTTAGGGTTTTAAGGTTTAGGATTTAGGGTTAGCGATTAGGTTTTAGGGTTTTGGATTTAGTGTTATGCTTTAAGGTTTTGGGTTAGCTTAGGGTTTAGGGTTAGATTAAGGTTTACCGTTTATGGTTTAAACTTTAGGGTTTATGGTTTTTAGTGATTAGGGTTTAGAGTTTTGGGTTTGTTTATGGTTTATGGTTTAGAATTTTAGGGTTTATAGTTTATGGGTTAGGGTTTAGGGTTAAGGTTAATGTTAGGGTTTAGGGTTTAAGGTTTAAGGATTAGGGTTTAAGGTTTAGTGTTTAGTATTTAGGGTTGAGGGTTTAGGGTTTTGGGTTTTAGGTTAAGGGTTTTTTAGGGTTTAGGGTTTAAAGTTGTAGGCTTAGGGTTTAGGGATTAAGGTTAGTTTTAGGGTTTAGGGTTTAGGATTTAGTGTTTAGGGTTTATGGTTTAGGGCTTAGGGGTTTTTTTTTAATTAAAGAAACCGGTAGGTTTAGGTTTATTTAGTTCACATATTTCATTTTATATCGTTGTTTAGGTTTATTTTTTATTTTTATTTTTATTTAGCTTATTTATTTTATATTTATTTATTTTAGTTTAGGTTTTTTATTTTAGTTTATTTTTTAAGTTTATGTTTAGGTTTACGTTTATTTTTCTAGTTTAGTTTAATTTTTATTTTAATTTTTAAATATAGGTTTTATTTTTATTTTTTTATTTTAGGCTTAGGTTTTTGGTTTACTTTTTTTTGGTTTAGGTTTTAGGTTTTTATTTTAGGTTCATCTTTAGGGTTTAGGGTTTAGGGTCTACGGCTTAGGGTTTAGGGTTTAGGGTTTTAGTGTTTAGGGTTTAGGGTTTAGGGTTTAGGGTTTCAACATTTAGGGATTAGGGTTTAGGGTTTAGGGTTTAGGATTAAGGGTTTATGTTTTATTTATTTTAGTTTAGTTTATTTTAGTTTAGGTTTATGTTTATTTTCTTTTGTTTATTTTAGGTTTAGGTTTTTTTTTAGTTTGGGGTTTAGGTTTAATTCTTTAATTATTTTTATGTTTTATTTTTTGATTTATTTTTTAGGTTTAGGTTTTTATTTAGTTTTTATTTTAGGTTTATTTTATTTTTATATTACGTTTAGCTTTTATTATATTTAGGGTTTTTTATTTTTAGGTTTATTTTAATTTTTAGATTAGTTTAGGTTATATTTTTTTATTTTAATTTAATTATTTATTACTTTTTTCTGGGATTAGGTTTAGGTTTAAGTTTTAGTTTAGGTTTCTATTTTATGTATGTTTAGGTTTTTCTTAATTTATTTTTTTAGGTTTTATTTAATTTAATTTTTTTTTATGTTTTATTTAGTTTAGGTTTAGGTTTTTAGGTTTTTAGGGTTTAAATTTTATAGTTTAGGGTTTATGGTTTAGTTTAGGGTTTAAGTTTAGGTTTAGGGGTTGTAGGTTTTAGTTTAGGGTTTAGTTTAGGGTTGATGTTTAGAGTTTAGGGTTAGGTTTTAGGTTTTAGGTTTGGGTTTTAAGTTTAGGGATTAGGTTTAGAGTTTAGGTTTAAGTTTAGGGTTAATTTTAGGTTTATTAGTTAGTTTAGGTTTAGGTTTAGAGTTTAGGTTTAGGGTTTTAGAGTTTAGGGTTTTAAGTTTTAGGTTTAGTTTAGGTTTAGGTTAACTTTAGGTTTTAGGTTTTAGATTTAGTGTTTAATTTTTAGGTTTAGGTTTTGTAGTTTAGGGTTTAGGTTAACAAGTTTAAGTTAGATTAAGGTTTAGGGTTTATGGTTTTCGCTTTAAAGTTTAGTGTTTAGGGGTTAGTGTTAGTTTAGGGTTTAAGGTTTAGGGTTTTAGGGTTTGTGGCTTAGGCTTTGGGGTTTATGGTTTAGGGTAGGGTTTAATGATTAGGAATTTTAGTTTAGTTTATGGTTCTGATTAGTTTAGAGTAGGGTTTATGGCTTTAAGTTTAAGGTTAAGGGTTTTTTAGGGTTTAGAGTTTAGGGTTTAGGGTTATAGGTTTAGGGTATGATGTTTAGGGTTACTTTTAGGGTTTAGGGTTTAGGGTTTAGGATATAGTGTTTACGGTTTAGGGTTTAAGGTTTTTTTAAAAAAAAAAATTAAAGGAACCGATAGGTTTAGGTTTATTTTATTTATTTTGTTTACTTTATATTTTTTAGGTATAGTTTTTATTTTTATTTAGTTTATTTTAGTTTAGCTTTTTTATTTTTGTTTATTTTTTTAGGTTTAGGTTTAGGTGTTTGTTTATTTTTTAGTTTAGTTTTATTTTTATTTTATTTTTTACGTTTATGTTGTATTTTTATTTCTAGGTTTAGGTTTAGGTTTTTATTTTATTTTTTTAGCTTTAAGTTTTAGGTTTTATTTTAGGTTTATTTTTAGGTTTTTTTTAGTTTAGGTTTAGGTTTATGTTTAGTTTATTTTATTTAAATTATTTTAGGCTTAAGTTTAGGTTTAGTTTATATTAGGTTTAGGTTTAGGTTTTATTTATTTTAGTTTAGCTTATTTTAGTTTAGGTTTAGCTTAATTTTTTTTTTAGGTTTAGTTTTTTTTTTTAATTTCTTTTTTTGGTTTAGGTTTTATTTTTTATTTATTTTTTGGATTTTCTTAAGTTTATTATTTAGGTTTTGGTTTTTACTTATTTTTTATTTTATTTTATTTTAGTTTTATTTTATTTTTATTTTACATTTTGGTATTAATTTATTTAGGTTTTTTATTTTTAGGTCTATTTTATTTTTAGTTTAGTTTAGGTTTTCTTTTTTAATTTTAGTTAATTTCATATATTTTTTATTTTATTTTATTTTTAAGTTTAGGTTTAAATTTTAGTTTATGTTTTTATTTTATTTTATTTTATTATTTTATTTAGGTTTAGGTTTTTTATTTATTTTACCTTTTAGGTTTTATTTAGTTTAGGTTTTGGTTTTTAGGTTTTTAGAGTTTAAGGTTTAGGGTTTGTGGTTTAAAGTTTAGGGTTTAAGTTTTATTTATTTTAGTTTAGTTTATTTGAGTTTACGTGTATGTTTATTTTGTTTTGTTTATTTTAGGTATAGGTTTTTTTTTAGTTTAGGTTTTAGGTTTAATTTTTCATTTATTTCTAAGTTTTATTTTTAGGTTTATTTTTTAGGTTTAGGTTTTTATTTAATTTTTATTTTATTTCATTTTAGGTATATTTTACTTTTATTTTATGTTTTATTTTTCTTTTATTTATGTTTTTTATTTTTAGGGCTATTTTATTTTTTTAGTTTAGTTTAGGTTTTTATTTTATTTTATTTTTAGGTTTAGGTTTTGGTTTATGTTTAGCTTTTAGTTTAGGTTTTTATTTTATTTAGGTTTAGGTTTTTTTATTTATTTTATTTTTATGTTTTATTTAGTTTAGGTTTAGGTTTTTAGGTTTTTATGGTTTAAGGTTTATGGTCATGGTTTAGGGTTTAGCGTTTAGGGTTTGGAGTTTAGGGTTCAGGTTTTAAGGTTATATGTTTTATGGTTCAGGGTTTAGGTTTTAGGGTTCAGGGTTTTAGGGTTTTGGTTTTAAGGTTTAGGGTTTTATTATTTAGGGTTTAGGGTTTAAGGCTTAGGGTTAGTTTTTAGGTTTCAGGTTTTAGGGTTTAGTGTTAGGCTTCAGAGTTTAGGGTTTTCTAGGTTTAGGGTTTAGGGTTAGCTTAGGGTTTATGGTTAGACTAACGTTTAAGGTTTATGGTTTAAGCTTTAGGGTTTAGAGTTTTAGTGTTAAGGGTTTTGGTTTTCAGGTTAGTTTAGAGTTTAAAGTTTAGGGTTTGTGGTTTATGGTTTAGGGTTTAGGGTTAAGGTTACGGTTAGGGTTTAGGGTTTAGGGTTTAAGGATTAGGGTTTATAGTTTAGTGTTTAGTGTTTAAGGTTTAGGGTTAGTTTAGGGTTTAGGGTTTAGTGTTTAGGGTTTAAGTTTTAGGGTTAAGGGTTATTTAGTGTTTAGGGTTGTAGGCTTAAGGTTTAGGGTTTGTTTTACAGTTTAGGGATTAGGTTTTAGCATTTAGGATTTAGTCTTTAGGTTTTAGGGTCTAGGGTTTTTTTAATTAATGAAATCAATAGGTTTAGGTTCTTTTTTAGTTTATTTAGTTTATTTTATATTGTTTTTGGTTTATTTTTTATTTTTATTTAGTTTAATTTATTTATTTTAGTTTAGGTTTTTATTTTAGTTTATCTTTTTGGTTTAGGTAAAGGTTTATGTTTATTTTTCTTAGTTTAGTTTTATTTTTATTTTATTTTTCTTAGTTTAGTTTTATTTTTATTTTATTTTTTAGGTTTAGGTTTTATTTTTTATTTTTAGTTTTAAATATAGGTTTTTATTTTACTTTTTTTGGTTTTTGGTTTTAGGTTTTTATTTTAGGTTTATTTTTAGGTTTAGCTTATTTTTAGTTCATTTTATTTTATTTAGTTTGGTTTATTTTAGGTTTACTTTATATTAGTTTAGGTTATATTTATTTTTTTAGTTTAGTTTATTTTAGCTTAAGTTTAGGTTTTCTTATTTATTTTAAGTTTAGGTTTTTTTTTTCAGTTTAGGGTTTAGGTTGCATAATTTATTTATTTATAGGTTTATTACTTAGCTTTAGGTTTTCATTTATTATTAAATTTAGGTTGATTTTATTTTTATTTTATGTTTATGTTTTAGTTTTAGGTTTATTTGATTTTTTATTTTAGTTTAGGTTTTTATTTATTTTATTTTAGTTTAGTTTTTATTTTAGGTTTAGGTTTAGGTTTAGGTTTAGGTTTAGGTTTTTGTTCAAGTTTTTATTTTAATTTTATTTATTTTATTTAATTTAAGTTTAGGTTTTATTTATTTTATTTTTAGGTTTTCTTTTTAGGTTTAGGTTTTAGGTTTTAGTTTAGGGTTTAGGGTTTTAGTTTATTTAGGGTTTAGGGTTTGGTTTAGGTTTAGGGATTATTTTTATTTTTGTTTAGGTTTAGGGTTTAGGGTATAGGGTTTGGGTTTAGTATTTTAACATTTAGGTTTAGGGTTTAGGGTTTATGATTAGTTTAGGGTTTTAGGTTTAGGGTTTATCTTTAGGGTTTAGGTTTTATTTAGGGTTTAGAGTTTATAGTTTAGGGTTAGATTAGGGTTTAAGGTTGATGGTTTAGGCTTTAAGGTTTAAGGTGTTTAGGGTTTAGGGTTTAGGGTTTAGAGTTAGGGTTAGGGTTAGGGTTTAGGGTTGTAAGTTTAGGGTTATATGTTTAGGGTTTAGGGTTTAAGGTTTAGGATTTAGTGTTTAGGGCATAGGGTTTAGGGTTTTTTTCTAAAAAAAATTAATTAAATCGTTAGGTTTAGGTTCATTCAATTTATTTTGTTTATTTTATATTTTTATTGAAGTTTTTTTTAGTTTTATTTGGTTTAGTTTATTTATTTTATGTTTATTTATTTTAGTTTCAATTTTTTTTTATTTTAGTTATCTTGTAGGTTTGGTTTAGGTTTATGTTTATTTTTTAGTTTAGTTTATTTTTTTATTTTATTTTTAGGTTTGGTTTTATTTTTATTTTAGGTATATGTTTTGGTTTTATTTATTTCTTAGGTTTAAGTTTGGTTTTATTTTTAGTTTAGGTTTAGGTTTATTTTAGTTTATTTTATTTTATTTACTTTAGGTTTAAGTTTAGGTTTAGTTTATTTTAGATTTGGGTTTAGGATTTATTAATATTAGTTTAAATTATTTTAGTTTATGTTTGGGTTTATTTTATTTTTTGTTTTAGGTTTTTTGTTTTATTTTTTTTTAGGGTTTAGGGTTTAAGTTTATTTTTATTTAATTTAGGTTTTGTTTGTTTATTATTTAGGTTTAGGTTTTATTTTGTTTTATTTTAGGTTTATTTTCTTTTTTATTTTATGTTTAGGTTTTATTTTATTTAGCTTTATTATTTTTAAGTTTATTTTATTTTTTAGTTTTATTTTGGTTTTTATTTATTTTATTTTTGTTAATTTTATATTTTTTATTTTATTTTCTTTTTAGGTTTAGGTTTAGGTTTAGATTTTAGTTTAGGTTTTTATTTTATTTTATTTAGGTTTAGGTTTTATTACTTATTTTATTTTTAGGTTTTAGTTTTTAGGTTTTTAGAGTTTAGGGTTTAGGGTTTTATTGTTTAGGGTTTTAGGGTTTAGGGTTTTGATGTTTAGGGTTTAGGGTTTAGGTTTTATGTTTTTTAGTTTAGTTTATTGGAGTTTAGGTTTATGTTTATTTTATTTTGTTTATTATAGGTTTAGGTTTTTTTTAGTTTTTTATTTTATTTTATTTTAGGTTAATTTTGTTTTAATTTTTAGGTTTTTTATTTTTAGGTTTATTTTTTTTAGTTTAGTTTAGGTTTTTATTTATTTTATTTTAATTTAGTTTTTATTTTTTATTCTATTTTTTAGGTTTAGGTTTAGGTTTAGTTTCAGGTTTTAGTTTTGGTTTTTATTTTATTTATGTTTAGGTTTTTTCATTTATTTTATTTGTAGGTTTTATTTAGTTTAGGTTTAGGTTTTTAGTTTTTTAGGGTTTATGGTTTATGGTTTAGAGTTTATGGTTTAGGGTTTAAGGTTTGGGATTTAGGGTTTAGGATTTAGGGTTTAAGTTTAAGGTTTAGGTTAGGTTTAGAGTTTAACATTGTTTTAGGAAGCCCATGTAGGTATTTTAACAAAAGGGTTACAAGTCCTTAAAGGGGATAAACTCAGAACTACTTTCAAAGAGCTACAGTTAGCCTAAGTAAATCCCTATCTAAGTACATCAGAGTAAAGCACAAAAAACAATCAAAAGATACAAGATGATTAACATAATAAGCTAAAGTAAGATTAAGGCCAATGCTGGAGGATGTGGGAATGCATGATAATCTGGAGCACAAAGAAGGAGAGAATCACGCAAAGTTATAATAAGAGGAGATTAGAGCAGTTAAGGTATCTGACAAAAGTTAGAGGAAAATAACATAATATGAGTATGTTAGAAAGGAATTGTGATAGAGGAAGGCTCAATCACATCACATGTTGAGGTAGATCAAGTATGAGCATCAAACTTGTGAAGGGTTACATCACATGAGCTACTAGAACCAATAGGGTGAGATCATCACAACCATCTTAGCCAACAAACTGTGAGAAGGAAGCAGTTGTTGATATTCTTGTGAGCTTTATTACCTGCAAACCTAAGTAAAATCATATCTAAAATATATAGGTAATTGCTAAGAGCTGAAGGATAAAAAGTCTCATTCAAGAAAAATATCATCAATATAGTCATCTTGACGTGAGAATACATAAACATAAGTAAATGAGCCATCTTAGCGAGTCTCAGAATAGCCATATTGAGAAAATTAGTTCAGCATATAATCCCTCCATAAGAAAATTACAGGAGAGAACTGAAAACACATTAAATAAGTCAATGAGCTTATACTTAACACCATCCCAATCATGATATGTAAATGAATCTTTCGGTCTGAAAAAACAACCGACAATCCCCTTATTAATGTCACGGAGAAAGCAATAGTAAAGGAAGATAGCATAGCTCAACACGAGGGAATGAGCGCAACCAATCAAAATAAGCACCCGAAAAAGCTGTTAGAAGCGGACTCAATAGCGACATTTAGGGCCCCATTGATAATCCGGATCAACAATCAATCCGGAGAACAAGGCAAAAGGCAACAACATCCAGGTAGGAAGGGACTAAAAGCTCCATAATACCATTCATTGAGTAAAGCGCTCATAAAGGCGCAAGGTCGAGCGGTGATGCAGTCGAGAAAAATAGGAGATAAAATGCGGGCAATCAAAGCCAACTAGCCAAGCTAATACATCATTGGAACCATATAAAATGAATCAACAAGTGAATTGATGAGTCTCAACATTAAAATCCAAAATAGCAGTTAAGCGACATCAAGATAGGAAGATACGACAAATTGGCCATAAAACTCCTCAATCAAAAGACATGGCAATAATAGATAAGCAGATAAATAAAGCATAAAAGCAGTTATCTGAAAGACAAATCGGGCAATCACCAAAACCCTCACCATCAGGACAATGAGCGACTTTGAGGCATGAGACCACGAAATTCTACAACCAACAAGGAAGAGCCAACTTAGGTGACAAGGTAAAACAAAAGGTAAATCTCAAGACAAGAGACAACCAAATAGCAAAATCCGGTTAGCTTGCCATGATGCCATTCATCATAAAACAATAGATACAAGTTTGAGATAAAGGATGAAGTAAGCGTAGAAAAGGTAGATCAATGAATTCCAATGATAGGCATAGAATAAACCAGTAAGGTGGTTCAAAGAAAAATCTACCAAGCAATCAGCAACTTCAATAGAGACTTGTTGTACAAAATAATCCAAAGCCTTAGGGATGATAAGGTGGGTATTGATCCAGATCAGCCAACCAACAAGGCAGTTAAAACCAACAAGCTGTCCAAGATTCCACCCATAAACATATATCAGTAAAATGATAGATAATGAATAGCTCCCCACCATAAGCCTATCTAGTAAGTGACATTGAGAAATTAGATAGTGTCGGATGCTTATTAACCATAACCCAATTCGCAAGGGTAATGACAATAATAACGTGGGTTTGTCAATAACCCAATTATGCATATAAGATAAATCATTGATTAATTCCAAGCATAACAAAGAAATGTGCTTCAAGTAGTACATGTTCCAATCATAGCATAGGATGAGAGAACAATGGCAAGGAAAAGCAACAACATCCGTGTTAGCGTCAATCAGAAAATAGCGGCATGGACAATTTCTGAGTAAGCGGTGCCCAATCTCGGATGCAATGATAATCCATGAAAAACTCCAAACACCTGATCATGGGAAGCAAGACCAGAAATAGCAAGACTAGTATTGAAAAAAATAACAATTCCATTTACGGAAAGAGATATAGTGTAGAGGTGGGATATCCCAAATAGCAAAATAACAACAATAAAGAATACAACCAAAGGTGCTCAATAGCGATCTAAGAGCAAAAGCGGTTTAGTAGCGGTTGCTTTGTCACATTAAGCCGAGTAAAGGATATTGGATAATCGGTAGGCATATAGGATAGACCATTGGTTACATATAAGCAAGAGAAGAGTAGAATGGTCTTGAGTTTTCATGATCTCCTCAAAGCAGAGCGGTGAAAACAATTGTAGTAAAGTCCGGCATCAACCCAAATGTTAACAACAAGAAACAAAAATGAAACAGTAAACACGGTAAGAACCAAAAGGAGCGATAAGATCCATTCTGTGGGGATATAAGAAGACATCATTACCAAGCAATTTTAGGATAATAAGGTCCAAAACCAGAACTTGCAAAAGGATAGCGAGCAAGATGGCAAAACCAACAAGAGGAAAAGCGGGAGAAGCGTGAGAAAAATCTGCGGCGGAACAAAGTGATTAAAACCAAATCAACAAAATCAACAAACAACCATGGCGACAAAACCCAAAAGTAATTAAGCCCAATCCATTCGATTACAAGGCTTTGAGACCAAAATAACCATTAAAAGAGACCAGGTATTACAATTTCTTCCCGAGGAAAGCATCTTTGAGGTTAAGCATTATATAAGCAAGGATAGCGGTATGCAGAGAAAGTCACGAAGCCCAACTGACCAACCAAAATCCTTTCAGCATAAGTATTAAAACCTTTATGAATTAGGCCTTTAAGGAGGAAAGAGTCCCAAGGAATGTAAGCATCAGTCAAAGAAATACTATAATCATCAAAATAAAAACTACAACCAGCATGATGCACACTAATCCATTGCCTAGAAGCAACATAGGTAGTGATATCCAAACCATATTGTCGGAGAGAAAAAAGCGGTTAAAAGTTAGTACTAAAATCTAAGCCCATCAAAATAGATAACTTCTTCGGATGGTTAATTCTCTGGTTTAGAAATGAATGTATCAATGAAATTAAAGTCCTAAGTGGGATTGCGGTTATAAAACCGATGTAGGTAACACAAGGCTCAGGTTCCAATTTAAGATATTGATGTGCATATAGTTCAACATCGATAATATTGTAAATTTCAAAAGCAATTCTTCCAACTAAAGGAGAAGGAATAAAGGCGACAAGTTATGGCAAAGCACATGGCGACAATGGTATCTATGAGGTATCCATAAAGAACATAAGGAAATAGAAAACCAAAGGAGGCGAAGAGGAGTAGATTACGAGGTAAGGAAGCTAGAATTGTCCAAGTTAACCAGACCACACAAGTATTTGGGTAATGTAAATTGATCAAAGAAGATGATATTGTCTAATCTGCTTTTGATTTGCAAGGTAATTGCACAGCGTTACCTTCCAATGAGTGATAAAATTAGGTTGAGAGAGAAGAGCCCTAGTTTGCTTGAGGAGGTAGTACACAAGTGTTGCTCATATTGGTAGAAGTCAAAAGGTCAATCGGTAGAAGAGCATCCACCTCTATCAAATATTGAGCCGACCATTTTGAAGACAAATTTCTAGAGCTTTGTGTGGGTGCCATAAGCTCGATTATAAGACGATCTTTGGAAATAAGGGGATAAGCAAATGCACATAGGACTATACCCTTAGAATCACGAAAATGCCTCCACAACTAGAGCCATTATGAGAGGCAGCCATCGGTATTAATTTTAATAATATGATCAAGAGGTTTTCCAAAAACCATTCTATCATTTCGATAGTAAGTGTCGGAAGGTTGAGGCCATTTATTGGCTACAATTTCTGACCTTTAAAATGTTTGTGATGAATTAAATTGGCTTTAACAAGTCACAAATTTTGTTTTAGTTCTAGCAATAATCCTCATGTGATTCATACGAATCCCGATGATGTTTAGATTCATTTTTGGTCCATCCATATGAACCAAATAAGAGTAATGGCGATTATGATTTTAATATGACCTTTAATTGCATTGTCAAAGTAAACTTCAAGAAGTTGATATAAAGTAAAAGAACAATTAAAATTGGTGTTGAATAGATCGTCATACCAAATCCAAATTTTAGAGGCAATAGCCCCATTAACAAAACATGGTTAACATTCTCAATATGAGAACAACATTGACATTTAGAGGGTAAATAAAACCCTTTACCCCACAACAAAGAGTCAAGAGAAATAAAGTTTTTTAGGATACGCCAAGTTAGAATAGAGTAAGAAGAGGGGATATTCTTATTCCAAATTTTGGAGAAGACAATAGAAGAATCCTGAGTGTCTTTAGTGTGAAGCCACACATTTTTAAGGTTGAAATCCCCATTATGAGATAGCTTAAAGATAATCGATCATGATTGTTAGGAGTGATAGGAATATTAGTAATCATATTTAAGAAAGTGGAAGGAATAGAATCAATAATCTTATATGTTCCACTTGTGGTTTTGCGAGAATGAATTAACTCTAATAGCGGAGTGGAGTGAGTGTAGAGTAAGTCATCAATGGATCCACAACCACTCAGGTTGTCTTGCCAAAGAAGGAATTGCGAGTTTATGCCCCAAAATTAAGGATTACATCCCATTTGATAGAACAAAGTCTTCTCCATACGGAGAATCACCCGATTTAAAGGGACAAATGAGAGGATGTTTACCACGGCAATATTTAGAAGTCATGAAATTGCCCAAGACTATTTTTGCTCCTAAAATTCCACCAAAGTTTGTAGGAGAAGGCATTGATAACTTCTTTGATGGATTTACATCCAGACCTCCCTCTTCAAGAGTACCACAACTTTTAGACCAAGATGACCGGTGCATTCTTTTATAGGATGTATTGGTTCCCAGGAAGAATTTGTTTAAGAGGCTCAATTCTTTATGGTAGAGTGGTAGGCACAATGGTTTGAAGAAGGTATATGGGCATGGAATTTAGAGTGCTCTTGATCAAGGTAAATACCAAGAAGAGTAAATGAAATTCCCAAACCAAAATTTTGTTAGAAATTTTTTGAATTAGATCATCAAAAGGTGAGATCTTTTTTGGCCTTTAAAGCGGAGCTCAAGGTAATTAAGAGGGAGTTGATTTTGCTTAAAATTAGTAATTACGGATATTTGGTTAATTATTAGGAGGAATCTTAGTTGAAGGAATAAAATAGCATTTTCCTTCATTAATAAAAAGACCACTAACTTTACCAAAATCATTTAGAAGGTTCTTGATGGTTTTAACATGTTGAATGGAACCGTTGCTGAAGATAATGAAATCATCAACAAAGCTAAGATGGTTTTTGTTTATTTTTATTTATTTTATTTAGTTTAGTTTTTTTTTGTTTTATGTTTAGGTTTAGGTTTTAATTTAGGTTTTTATTTTATTTTATTATTTTTATTTTATTTAGGTTTATGTTTTTTATTTTTTTATTTTTTGGTTTTATTTAGTTTAGGTTTAGGTTTTTAGGTTTTTAGGTTTTTAAGGTTTAATGTTTAGGGTTTCTAGTTTAGTGTTTAGGGATTAGGGTTTAGGGTTTGGCGTTTAAGGTTAGGATTTAAGGTTTAGGGCTTTGGGTTTTATGTTTTAGGGTTTAGGGTTTCAGGTTTATGGTTTAGGGTTTTAGGGTTTAGGGTTTAGGGTTTTAGGGTTTAGGGTTTAAGGTTTAGGGTTTAGGCTTTATGATTTGAGTTTTATTTATTTAAGTTTAGTTTATTTTTATTTAGGTTTATGTTTATTTTCTTTTCTTTATTTTATGTTTGTATTTAGGTTTTTTAGTTTAGTGTTAGGTTTAATTCTTTAATTATTTTTTAGGTTTATTTTGGGTTTATCTTTTAGGTTTATGTTTTTATTTAGTTTTTTATTTTGTGTTTATTTAGTTTTTTATTTTATGTTTAATCTTTATTTTATTTATGTTTTTTTTTATTTTTTAGGTTTATTTTATTTTAGTTTAGTTTAGTTTGGTTATTTTATTTTAATTTAGTTTTTTATTTAATATTTTATTTTATTTTTTAGGTTTAGGTTTATGTTTAGGTTTTAGTTTAGGTTTTCTATTTTATATAGGTTTAGGTTTTTTTAATTTATTTTATTTTTAGTTTTTTTAATTTATTTTATTCTTAGGTTTTATTTAGTTTATGTTTAGGTTTTTAGGTTTTTAGGGTTTAAGGTTTGTGGTTTAGGGTTTAATGGTTTAGAGTTTAGGGTTTTGGGTTTGGGGTTTAGGGTTTAGGCTCTAGGGTTATAAGTTTTATGGTTTAAGATTTAGGGTGCATGTTTTAGGGTTCAGGGTTTAGGGTTTTGGGTTTTGCATTTTGGGTTTAGGGTTTTAGGGTTTAGGGTTTAGGGCTGTATGTTTCAGGTTTAGGATTTTAGGGTTTAGGGTTTAGGGTTAGGCTTTAAGTTTTAAGGTTTTGGGTTTATTGTTTAGGCTTTAGTGTTTAAGGTTTTTGTGGTTTAGAAAGGTTGCAAGGGTTTAGAAGTTAGATTAAGGTTTAGGATTTATAGTTTTAGCTTTAGGGTTTAAAGTTTTTTAGGTTTAGAGTTTATGGTTTAGTGTTTATTTAGGAGTTTATAGTTTATGGTTTTAGGGTTAGATTTAGACTTTAGGGTTTAGAGTTGGCGTTAGAGTTTAGGAGTTTAGGTTTAATGAAAAGGTTTATAGTTTAAACTTAGGGTTTATGGTTAGAGATTTGGGTTTAGGGTTTATGGTTTAAGAAAATTTTATTTAAGTTTAGGGTTGTAGGTTTAGGGTATTATTTAGGGATTTTGGGTTTAGGGTTTAGGATATAGTGTTTAGGGTTTAGGGTTTAGGTTTTCTAAAAAAAAAAAAATTAAAGGAATTAATAAGTTTAGGGTTTTAGGTTTAGGGTTTTAGGGTTTTAGGGTTTTAGGGTTTGGGGTTTAGGGTTTTAGGGTTTGGGGTTTAGAGTTTAGGGTTTGCTTTTGATTTGAGTTTATTTATTTAAGTTTAGTTTATTTTATTTAGGTTTATGTTTATTTTCTTTCTTTATTTTCTTATGTCATTTTAGGTTTAGGTTTTTTTTAGTTTAGTGTTTAGGTTTAATTCTTTAATTATTTTTAGGTTTATTTTGGGTTTATCTTTTAGGTTTATGTTTTAATTTAGTTTTTATTTTATGTTTATTTAGTTTTTATTTTATGTTTAATCTTTATTTTATTTATGTTTTTTTTATTTTTAGGTTTATTTTATTTTTTAGTTTAGTTTAGTTTCAGTTATTTTATTTTCATTTAGTTTTTATTTAATATTTTATTTTATTTTTTAGGTTTAGGTTTATGTTTAGGTTTTAGTTTAGGTTTATTTTATATAGGTTTAGGTTAATTTATTTTATTTTTAGGTTTTATTTAGTTTAGGTTTAGGTTTAGCTTTTAGGGTTTAAGGTTTATGGTTTGGGGTTTAATGGTTTAAGTTTAGGGTTTTGGGTTTGGGGTTTAGGGTTTAGGCTCTAGGTTATAAGTTTATGGTTTAGGATTTGGGTGCATGTTTTAGGGTTAGTTTAGGGTTTAGGGTTTTTTGGGTTTTAGGTTTAGTTTTATTTTAGGGTTTAGGTACATAAGTTTGAGTTTAGGTTTTAGGTTTAGGTTTAGGGTTAGGCTTTAAGTTTTAAGGTTTTGGGTTTAGTGTTTAGGCTTTAGTGTTTAAGGTTTTTGTGGTTTAGAATTTAGGGTTAGCTTAGGGTTTAGGGTTAGATTAAGGTTTAGAGTTTATGGTTTTAGCTTTAGGGTTTAAGGTTTTTATGGTTTAGTGTTTGTTTAGGGTTTATGGTTTATGGTTTTAGGGTTAGGCTTTAGACTTTAGGGCTTAGGGTTAGGGTTAGGGTTAGGGTTTAGGGTTTAGGGTTTAATGATTAGGGTTTATAGTTTAGTGCTTAGGGTTTATGGTTTTGGGTTAGTTTTGGGTTTAGGGTTTAAGGTTTAAGGTAAAAGGTTTTTTAGGGTTTAGGGTTTAGGGTTGTAGGTTTAGAATTATTTGGGTTAGTTTAGGGTTTAGGGTTTAGGATATAGTGTTTAGGGTTTTAGGGTTTAGGTTTTCTAAAAAAACATTAAAGGAGTAAGTTTAGTTTATTTAGTTTATTTCATATTTTATTTAGTTAATTTTAATTTTTATGTTTATTTATTTTAGTTTATATTTTGTTTAGTTTATTTAGGTATAGGTTTAGGTTTAGGTTTTAGTTTACTTTTATTTTTATTTTATTTTAGGTTTAGGTTTTATTTTATTTTAGGTTTAGGTTTTATTTTTTATTTTTAAGTTTAGGTTTAGGTTTTTTTTAGGTTTAGGTTTAGGTTTTTTTATTTTAGATTTATTTTAGGTTTAGGTTTCTTTTTTAATTTATTTTATTTTATTTAGTTTAGCTTTAGGTTTAGGTTAGGTTTAGGTTTATTTATTTTAGTTTACTTTATTTAAGTTTAGGTTTAGGTTTATTTTATTTTAATTTTAGGTTTAGGCTTTTTTTTAGTTTAGGGTTTAAGTTTTATTTTTTATTTATTTTTATGTTTAATTTTTGGGTTTATTTTAGGTTTAGGTTTTTTATTTTGTTCTTATTTATTTTATTTTAGGTTAATTTTCTTTTTATTTTACATTTAGTTTTAGGTTTATTATTTTATAATTTAGTTTAGGTTTAATTTATTTTGTTTAGTTTAATTTTTTATACTTTAATTTTATTTTTTACTTTTAGGTTTAAGTTTATGTTTAGGTTTAGTTTAGGGTTTATTATTATTTTATTTTATTTTATTTAGTTTTAGGTTTTTTAATTTATTTTATTTTAAGTTTATTTTAGTTTAGGTTTAGGTTTTAGGTTTTTTTTTTAGGGTTTAGGGTTTAGTTTTTTTGGTTTAGGGTTTAAGGTTTAGGGTTTAGGGTTTGGGGTTTAGGGTTTTAGGTTTAGGGTTATAGGTTTTAGGGTTTAGAATTTAGGGTTTTGGTTTTTTTTTTAGTTTAAGGTTTAAGTTTTATTTTTTATTTATTTTTAGGTTTCTTTTTAGGTTTAGTACTTTTTTTAGTTTTTATTTTATTTTATTTTTATTTTATGTTTAATTTTAGTTTTAGTTTTAATTTTATGTTTATTTTATTTTTTAGTTTATTTTTGGTTTTTATTTATTTTATTTTAGTTTAGTTTTTATTTTTTTTATTTTATTTTATTTTTAGGTTTAAGTTTAAATTTAGGTTATTATTTTATTTAGATTTAGGTTATTTATTTATTAATTTTTTAATGTTTATTTAATTTAAGTTTACATTTTATGGGTTTAGGTTTAGTTTTTGGGTTATAGGTTTTTTTAGTTTAGTTTATTTAGGGTTTAGGGTTGGTTTAAGGTTTAGGGTTTAACTTTAGGGTTTATGGTTTTGGGTTAGTTTTAGGGTAAAGGGTTTGTGTTTAGGGTTTAGAGTTTAGGGTTTAGAGTTTTAGGGTTTAGCATTTTAAGGTTAGGGTTTAGGGTTTTTGGGGTTTAGGGTTAGCTTAGGGTTTTGGTTTAGATTAAGGTTTAGGGTTTTTTGTTTTTAGAATTTAGGGTTAGTTTAGGGTTTATAGTTATAGTTTAGGTTTATTCATGTTTAGTTAGTTAGGTTTAGGGTTTAGACTTAGGTTTAGTTTAGAGTTTTAGGGTTTAGGTTTAGGTATTTAGGGTTAGTTAGTTAGTTTAGGGTTAATTAGTTTAGGTTTAGGGTTTAGGTTTAGTTAGTTATTTTATTTATTTAGGTTTAGGTTTTTATAGGGTTTATTTTAGTTTAGGTTTAGGTTAGGAGTTTAAGGTTTAGTTTTATGGTTTTAGTTTTGGTTTAGGTTTAGTTGAGTTTAGGTTAGATTAGGTTTAGGTTTAGGGTTTTAATTTTGGTTTAGTGTTTAGATTAGAGTTAGTTTAGGTTTATTAGTTTAGGTTTAGGTTTAGTTTCATGTTTAGTTAGTTTTTAGGTTTAGGAGCTTTAGGTTTAGTTTATAGTTTAGGTTTAGGGTTTTTTAAGTTTAGGATTTTAGGGTTTAAGGTTTAGGTCTTAGGTTTAGAGTTTAGGTTTTAGAGTTTAGGTTTAGGTTTAGGATTTTAGGGTTTAGTTTTAAGGTTTATTTAGGTTATTATGGTTTAGGGTTTAGTGTTTATTTTAGAGTTTTAGGTTTTAGGGTTTAATATTAGTCTTTTCTTAGGGTTTATTTTGATTATTTAGGGTTTAGTTTAGGTTTAGGTTTAGTTTATTTTGGGTTTAGGGTTTTGGTTTTAGGGTTAGGTTTGGGTTTAAGGTTTAAGGTTATAGGATTTAGGGTTTAGGGTTTAGGATTTAGGGTTAGTGTTAGGGTTTATGGTTTAGGGTTTACAATTTAGGGTTTTGGTTTAAGTTTTATTTTGTTTAGTTTAGTTTATTTTAATTTAGGTTTATGTTATTTTAAGTTTAGATTTTTTTTAGTTTAAGGTTTAGGTTTTTTTATTTATTTATTTTTAGGTTTGTTTTTTAGGTTCGTGATTTTATTTAGGTTTTATTTTATTTTATTTTATTTTATTTTAGTTTTATTTTATTTTGTATTTTATGTTTAGTTTTTAATTTATTTAGGTTTTTTTAGGTTTATTTTATTATTTAGTTTAGTTTAGGTTTTTATTTATTTTATTTTAGTTTACTTTTTATTTTTATTTTATTATATTTTTTAGGTTTAGGTTTATGTTTAAGTTATTATTTTATTTAAATTTAGGTTTTTTATTTCTTTTATTTTTAGGTTTTATTTAGTTTAGGTTCTAAGGTTTTAGGTTTTATGATTTAGGGTTTAGGGTTTAGGATTTGTGGATCAGGGTTTTAGTGTTTAAGGTTGAGGGTTTTGGCTTTAGGGTTTAGGGTTTTAGGGTTTAGGGTTGAAGTTTATGGTTTTGGGTTTAGGGTTAGTATTAAGGTTTAAGGTTTATGTTTAGGGTTTAGAGTTTAGGGTTTATAGTTTTAGGGTTTAGCATTTTAAGGTTAGGGTTTTAGGTTACAGTTTAGTAGGCTTTATAGTTTCTGATTTTGGGGTTTAGGGATTAGGGTTTAAGGTTTAGGTTAGGAGTTTAAGTTTAAGTTCTGGTTTAGGTTTAAGGTTAGTTATTTAAAGAGTTATATAGTTTAGGTTTAAGTTTAGTTTAAAGTTAGGTTAAGTTTAGGTTTAGGGTTTAGGTTTAGTTTATTTTAGTTTAGGTTTAAGGTTATAAGGTTTAGATTTAGATTAAGGTTTAGGTTTAGAACAAGTTTAGAGTTTAGGTTCAAGGTGGGTTTAGGAGGTTTAAGGTTTAAGGTTTAAGGTTAGAGTTTAGGGTTTAGGTTTAGGTTTAGTATTTTAGTGTTTAGGGTTTAAGGTTAGAGTTTAGGTTTAGATTTATTAAACTTTAGGGTTTTAGGTTTTAGGGTATAGGTTTATAGTTAGATTAGGGTTTAGGTTTAAACTTTAGAGCTTTAATTTATAGTTTTAGGTTTAGGGTTAGCATTTAAGGTTCAAGGTTTTAGGCTTTAAGGTTTAGGGTTTATGATTTAGGGTTAGTGTTAGAGTTTGTAGTTAGGGTTTAGAGTTTAGGTTTAGGTTTAGGGTTTAAGTTTAAGTTTAGATTAGGGGTTGATTTAGGTTTAGTGTTAGAGCTTAGGGTTTCTTTTAAGGTTTATGGTTTAGAGTTTAGGGTTTAGGATTTTGTGTTTAAGGTTTAGAGTTTAAGATTTAGGGTGTTTTTTTAAATTAAGTAAACTTGTAGGTTTAGATTTATTTAGTTTAGTTTATTTATTTTATGTTTTTTTAATTTAGTTTAGGATTTTTATTTTAGTTTATTTTAAGGTTTAGGTTTAAGTTTATGTTTATTTTTTGTTTAATTTTATTTTTATTTTATTTTTTTGGTTTAGATTTTATTTTATATTTTTAGGTTTAGGTTTAGGTTTTTATTTTATTTTTGTAGGTTTAGGTTTTAGGTATTTATTTTAGGTTTATTTTTTTGGTTTTATTTTTTAGTTTAGGTTTTTGTTATTTTTTTAGTTTATTTTATTTTATTTAGTTTAGGTTTAGGTTTAGGTTTAGTTTATTTTAGGTTTAGGTTTAGGTTTTATTTATTTTTGTTTAGTTTATTTTAGTTTATGTTTATGTTTATTTTATCTTAATTTTTGGTTTAGGTTTTTTATTTTTTTAGTTTAGGGTTTATATTTTATTTTTATTTATTTTTAGGTTATATTTTTTAGGTTTATTTTAGGTTAGGTTTTTTATTTTTTATTTTTTATTTAGGTTTATTATATTTTTTATATTATGTTTAGGTTTATTTTATTTGTTTTTTTATTTTAGGTTTATTTTTTAGTTTAGCTTAGATTTTTATTTATTTTATTTTAGTTTAATTTTTTATTTTCTTTTTTAGGTTTAGGTTTAAATTTAGGTTTAGTTTAGGTTTTAGTTTATGTTTTATTTTATTTTATTTTTTATTTTGGTTTAGGCTTTTTATTTTTTATTTTTATGTTTTATTTAGTTTAGGTTTAAGTTTTAGCTTTTTTAGGGTTTTGGTTTAGGTTTAGTTTAGGGTTTAGCGTTTAGGGTTTAGGGTTTAGGGTTTAGGATTTAGGGTTTAGGGTTTAGGGTTTAGGGTTTAGGTGTTATGGTTTAGGGTTTATGGTTTAGGGTTTAGGTTTTAGGGTTTAGGGTTTAGGGTTTAGGGTTTATCATTTTAGGGTTTAGGGTTTAGGTTTTGTTTTTATTAGAGAATAAATTCAAATTTAACATTTCTTCTTTTGATTTCATAGTAACATTAAGTTTTAAGACAAAGTGATGATAGTAATATGGGTAAAATTTAGAAGTCTTATGTAAGGCACATTTTAGCAATGATTGGATTTAGTTCTTATTTCTCTAGTTAGAACTTTTTGGCCTCTTAGGATACCATTATGATCTCCCGTTTTGGTTGTATTTTAGCTCTTTATTTTGACCTTTATAGTTAGATCCCACCATTATGATTTGCCATTTACCTTTTTAGATCTAAGCTTGGTTGATGGTGATGTTTAGTAGGTTAATTCTTTGTTAGGTTTAGGTTTAGGTTTATTTGGTTTTAGGGTTTAGATTTATTTTAATTTATTTAGTTACTTTAGGTTTATGTTTAGGGTTTGGGATTTGGGGTTTATTGTTTAGGGTTATGGGTTTAGGGTTTAGGATTTAGGGTTTAGGTTTTAGGGATTTTTTAGGGTTAAGTTTAGGGTTTAGGTTTTAGGGTTTAGGTTTAGGTTTTTAGGTTTAGGATTTGGTTTATTTGGTTTATTTTATTTTATTTATTTAGTTTATTTTATTTTTTATTTACTTTAGTTTATTTTATTTTTATTTTTATATAGGTTTATTTTTTATGTTTATTTAGTTTAGTTTATTTATTTTAGATTTATTTATTTTACTTTAGGTTTTTTATTTTATTTTATTTTTTAGGGTTAGGTTTAGGTTTAGGTTTATTTATTTAGTTGAGTTTTATTTTTATTTTATTTTTTAGGTGTAGGGTTTGTTTTTAACTTTTAGGTTTAGGTTTAGTTTTTTTTTAGGTTTAGGGTTTAAGTTTTTATTTTAGGTTTATTTTTGGGTTTAATTTTTTAGTTTAGGTTTAGGTTAATTTTATTTTATTTAGTTTAGGTTTAGGTTTTTTGTTTATTTTTTATTTTAAGTTTAGGTTTTATTTATTTTAGTTTAGTTTATTTTAGTTTAGGTCTAGGTTTAGGTTTATTTTCTTTTGTTTATTTTACTTTTATTTGTTTTGGTTATTTTTTTTTTGTTTAGGTTTAGGTTTTATTTTATTTAGTTTAGGTTTATTTTTTTTATATTTAAGTTTTTTTAGCTTTTTTATTTTTTTTATTTTAGGTATATTTTATTTTATTTTATGTTTAGTTTTATTTTTTATTTGATTTTATTCTTAGGTTTATTTATTTTAATTTAGTTTAGGTTTTATTTATTTTATTTATTTTTATTAGTTATTTATTTATTTTATTTTATTTTATTTTGGTTTAGGTTTTTTATATATTTTATTTTTAGGTTTTATTTAGTTTAAGTTTAGGTTTTTAGGTTTTTAAGGTTTAAGGTTTAGGGTTAAGGTTTTAAAGTTTAGGGTTTTAGGGTTTACGGTTTAGGGTTTAGGGTTTGGGTTTAGGGTTTAGAGTTTACTATTTAGGCTTTAGGGTTTAAGATTTTCTTATTTAATTTAAGTAAACATATAGGTTTAGGTTTATTTAGTTTAGTTTATTATTTATTTTTATTTAGTTTAGTTTATTATTTATGTTTATTTTTATTTTTTATTTAGTTTAGTTTATTTATTTTAGTTTAAGTTTTATTTTTTATTTTATTTTTTATGTTTAGGTTTAGTTTAGGTTTTTTTTAGTTAATTTTTTTTTGTTTTAGGTTTACATTTTATTTTTTCTTTTAGGTTTAATTTTATGTTTTATTTAATTTTTTTAGTTTTAGATTTTAGGTTTTTTTATTTTTGGTTTATTTTTAAGTTTTATTTTTTAGTTTAGGTTTATTTTTAGTTTATGTTATTTTATTTAATTTAGGTTTAGGTTTAGGTTTAGTTTATTTTAAGTTTAGGTTTAGGGTTTAGGGTTAGTTTAGGGTTTAGGGTTTAGGCTTTAGGGTTTGGGGTTTAGGATTTAGGGTTTAGGGTTTAAGGTTTAGGGTTTAGGGTTTTAGGGTTTAGGGTTCAAGATTCTAGGTTTAGTGTTTTTAGGTTTTAGGGTTTATTGTTTAGGCTTTAGGTTTTAGGTTTAGGGTTGATTTTAGTTTAGGGTTTAGGGTTTTATTTTTTATTTAGAACAAATTTAGATTCAACATTTCATCTTTTGATTTCATCAACATAGTAGCACCAAGTTTTCTAAGATAAAAGTGACATAAGTAAAAGGTTGCATATATCAAATCAAAATAGATAATTAGAATCGTGTCTACTATGAATTGTTCCATAGAGTCATTGGTCATTTTTGGTTTCTTGGTTCCCATGAACCACGCGACCCCTCAGGTTTGGGATCCAACATCATATCCCAATCTCTTCCTCCACCACAGTAACATCCAGGCTCCTCATGCCTCGAACCACCCGCTGACCACCACCTTTATATCCGGTAGCACTCTAAATCCCCACCACCATTTACAATTACCTCCACCTCCAATTCCTTTTAGATCTAGGCAGGCACAGTTATGGTGATGTTCATGTTCGAGTTCTTCCCATTCTTAGTGTTTAGGTTTATGGTTTAGGTTTATTTCTTAATTTATTTAGTTACTTTAGGTTTAGGTTGAGGGTTTGAGGTTTAGGGTTTAGGGTTTATGGTTAGGGTTTAGGATTTAGGATTTAGTCTTTTGGGTGTAGGATTTTAGGGTTTATGCTTTTAGGGTTTAGGGTTTAAAGATAAGGGTTTTAGGGTTTAGGGTTTAGCTAGTTTAGGTTTAGGGTTTAGTTTTTAGGGTTTAGGGTTTAGTCTTTTAGGTTTAGGGTTTTTAAGGATTTAAGGTTTAGGGTTGTAGGTTTAGGGTTTAGGGTTTACGGTTAGTTCTAGGGTTTAGGGCTTAGGGCTTAGGATTTTGGATTTTGTGTTTTAATTTAATCCGTAGGTTAGGTTTTGGTTTATTTTTTTATTATTTTAGTTTTATATTTTTATTTTCTTTAGTTTACTTTATTTATTTTAAGTTTATTTATTTTTGTTTAAGGTTTTATTTTTTTTATTTTTTTATTTAGGTTTAGGTTTATTTTTAATTTTAGTTTATTTTTATTTTTATTTTATTTTTGAGGTTTAGGTTTTACTTATTATTTTTAGGTTTAGGTTTAGGTTTTATTTTATTTTTTAGGTTAAGGTTTTAGGTTTTCATTTTGGGTTTATTTTTGGTTTTATTTTTGTTAGGTTTATGTTTTTTTAGTTTAGCTTATTTTATTTAGAGGGTTTAGGTTTAGGTTTAGGTTTTATTTATTTTAGTTTAAATTAGGTTTATTTTATTTTGTTCATTTTGGTTTAGTTTTTTTTCTAGTTTAGGGTTTAGGTTTATTTTTTATTTATTTTAGGTTTTATTTTTTTTATTTTTTAGGTTTAGGTTTTTTTAGTTTTATTTTATTTTATTTTATGTTTATTTTATTTTTATTCTAAGTTTAGTTTTTATTTTATTTAGGTTTTTTATTTGTAGGTTTATTTTATTTTTATTTTAGTTTAGGTTTTAATTTATATTATTTTATGTTTAGTTTTTATTTTATTTAGGTTTTTTATTTTTAGGTTTATTTTATTTTTTAATTTTATTTTAGGTTTTTATTTATTTTATTGTAGTTCTATTTTTATTTTTATTTTATTTTATTTTTTTTATGTTAGGTTTAGGTTTTATTTAATTTATTTTTAGCTTTTAGTTTAGGTTTATTTTTTAGGTTTTAGGGTTTAGGGTTTTTTTTGGGTTTTGGGGTTTAGGTTTAGGTTTAGGTTATTTATTTTTAGTTTAGGGTTTAGTATAGGTTTAGTGTTTTGGGTTTAGGATTTAGGGTTAGTTTTAGGGTTTAGGGTTTAGGCTTAGGGTTTAAGTTTAAGGTTTTAGGTTTTATGCTTTTAGGGTTTAGAGATTAGGGATGTTTAGGATTTAGGGTTTAGGGTTTAGTGTTTAGGTTTAGGTTTAGGAGTTTTAGGGTTTATGATTTAGGGTTTATAGTTTAGGTTTAGGTTGCTTCAGTTTAAGTTTAGTTTAGGAGTTTAAGTGTAGAGTTTAGAGTAGAAGGTAGATTAGTTTAAAACTTTTAGGGTTTAAAGTTAGATTTAAGTTTAGTGTTTAGGTTTTAAGATTCAAGGTTTTAAGGTTCGAGGTTAATTTAGGGTTTAGGGTTTAGATTTAGTTTAGGATTAGGGTTTAGGATTTAGTTAGTTTTATGTTTAGGGTTTTGATTTAGTTTAGGTTTAGGTTTAGGGTTTAGTTTAGTATTTAGGGATTAGGGTTTTGTTTTTTGAAATTTAGTTAAATAGGTTTAGGTTTATTTAGTTTATCTTTTATTTTATTTTATTTTATTTTAATAATTTTAGGTTTATTTTTTATTTAGTTTAGTTTATTTATTTTAGGTTTATTTATTTTATTTAGGTTTTTATTTTGTTTTATTTATGTTTATTTTTGGTTTAGGTTTATGCTTATTTTATTTTAGTTTATTTTTTATTTTAGGTTTATGTTTATCTTTTTTATTTTTTTTTTAGGTTTAAGTTTTAGTTTTTTATTATAGGTTTATTTCTAAGATTATTTTTGTTAGGTTTAGGTTTATTTTAGTTTAGGGTTTAGGTTTAGTTTATTTTAAGTTTAGGTTTAGGTTTTATTTATTTTAGTTTAGCTTATTATAGTTTAGGTTTAGGTTTATTTTATTTTATTTATTTTAGGTTTAGGAATTTATTAGTTTATAGTTTTATTTTTTATTTATTTTTAGGTTTATTTTTTAGGTTTAGGTTTTTATTTACTTTTATTTTATTATATTTTTGGTTTATTTTATTTTTTATTTTTTGGGTTTTATTTTATTTAAGATTTAATTTTTGGTTTATTTTATTTTTTTATTTTAGTTTAGGTTTTATTTTAATTTAGTTTAGTTTTATTTTTTTATTTTATTTTATTTTAGGTTAGGTTTTGGTTTAGTTTATGTTTTAGTTTAGGTTTTTTATTTTAGTTTTTTTTTGTTTTATTTAGGTTTAGGTTTATTTATTTATTTTATTTTAAGGTTTTATTTAGTTTAGGTTTAGGTTTTTATGTTTTTAGGGTTTAGGGTTTAGGATTTAGGGTTTGGGGTTTTGGGTTTAGGGTTGTTGGTTTTAGGGTTTAGGGTTTAGGGTTTAGGGTTTAGGGTTTATGGTTAAGGGTTCAGGGTTTATAGTTTAGGGTTGTAGGATTAGGGTTTAGGGTTTAGGTTTACAGTTTAGGGTTTAGGACTTGGGGTTTAAGGTTTAGGGTTTAGTATTTAGCTTTTAGGGGTTTTTTTTGAAATTAAGTAAACTAGTAGGTTTAGGTTTATTTAGTTTATCTTTTATTATTTTAGTTTACTTTAGTTTATTATTTTGATTTATGTTTTTTTTAATTTAGTTTAGTTTATTTATTTTGATGTAGGTTTTTTTATTTTAGTTTTTTTTTAGGTTTAGGTTTAGGTTTATATTTATTTTTTAGTTTAGTTTTATTTTTATTTTTGTTTTTAGGTTTATGTTTTATTTTTTAGTTTTAGGTTTATGTTTATCTTTTTATTTTGTTTTTTTTTGTTTAAGTTTTAGGTTTTTATTATAGGTTTATTTTTAAGTATTATTTTTTGTTTAGGTTCAGGTTTATTTTTAGTTTATTTATTTTATTTTGTTTAGGGTTTAGGTTTTGTTTATTTTAGGTTTTGGTTTATTTATTTTAGTTTAGTTTATTATAGTTTAGGTTTAGGTTTATTTTATTTTGTTTATTTTAGGTTTAGGTTTTTTTTAGTTTAGGGTAGTTTTATTTTTTATTTATTTTTATGTTTATTTTTTAGGTTTAGGTTTTTATTTACTTTTTATTTTATTTTATTTTTGGTTTATTTTATTTTTATTTTACATTTGGGTTTTATTTTATTTTAATTTTTAGGTTTATTTTATTTTTTTTAGTTTAGGTTTTATTTATTTTAGTTTTTTTATTTTATTTTTTTTTATTTTAGGTTAGGTTTTGGTTTAGGTTTATGTTTTAGTTTAGGTTTTTATTTTAGTTTATTTTTTATTTTATTTAGGTTTAGGTTTTTTATTTATTTTATTTTTTGGTTTTATTTAGTTTAGGTTTAGGTTTTTAGGATTTTAGGGTTTAGGGTTTAGGGTTTAGGGTTTGGGTTTTAGGGTTTAGGGTTTAGGGTTTAGGGTTTAGGGTTTAGGGTTTATGGTTTAGGGATTAGGGTTTAGGGTTTTAGGTTTTACTATTTAGGGTTTAAGGTTAATGGTTAAGTGTTTATGGTTTAAGGTTTAGGGTTTTAAGGTTTGGGGTTTAGAGTTTTTTTAATTAGGTGTACATTTAGGTTTAAGTTTATTTTTTATTTTTTATATTTAATTTAGGTTGAGGTTTAAGTTTACGTTTATTTATTTTTAGTTTACTTTATCTTTTGTTTAAATTTAGTTTAGGTTTTTATTTTTAGTTTAGTTTAGGTATAGTTTTATTTAGGTTTATTTTATTATTTTATTATTTAGTTTATTTTTTTAGTTAAGGTTTACGTTTATGTTTAATTTTTATTTTAGTTTTGTTTAGGTTTATTTTAGTTTAGTTTTGGTTTATTTTAGGTTTAGGTTTTATTTATTCTTTATTTAGTACATTTATTTTTTCTTTTTAGTTTAGTTTAGTTTATTTTATTATATTTTTAGTTTATTTAGTTTATGTTTAAGTTTATTTTTATGTTTATTTAGTTTGGTTTAGGTTTATGGTTTAGATTTTATTTAGGTTTAGGTTTATGTTTTATTTAGGTTTAGGTTTTATTTAGTTTATTTATTTATTTTTTTATTTTTATTTAGGTTTATTTAGTATAATTTATTTATTTTAAGTTTTATTTTTATTTTTGTTTAGGTTTAGGTTTAGGTTTTATTTAGTTTATTTTATTTAGTTTATTTTATTTAGTTTTTATTTTAGGTTTAGGTTTAGTTTAGGTTTATTTTTTTTAAGTTTAGGTTTATTTTTATTTGTAGTTTAGTTTATTGAGGTTTAGGTTTAGGTTTTTAGTTTATTTTCGTTTAGGATTAGGTTTAGGTTTATTTAGAATATTTTAATTTAGGTTTTTTATTTTTAGGTGTAATTTTAATTATTTTTACTTTCATTTTTATTTTTATTTTATTAGTTTAGTTTATTTAGTGTATTTATTTAGGTTTATTTAGGTTTATTTTTAGTTTAGGTTAATTTTATTTATTTTAGTTTTGTTTAGTTTATTTTTATTTATAGGTTTATTTAGTTTTTAATTTTAATTAGTTTAGGTTTAGGTTTAGATTTATTTTTATTTATTTATTTTTGTTTTAGTTTATTTAGTTTAGTTTAGGTTTGGGTTTAGGTTTAGATTTATTTATTTAGCTCATTTATTTATTTAGGTTTGGGTTTAGGTTTATTTTTTTAGTTTATTTATTTATTTAGGTTTAGGTTTAGGTTTTATTTAGTTTAGTTTATTTAATTTAGGTTTTATTTTTATTTTTATTTTTAGTTTAGGTTTAGGTTTAGGTTTTCATTTTAGGTTTTGGTTTAGGTTTAGGTTTAGGTGGTGGTTTTTATTTTATATTATTTTTTATTATTTATTTAGTTTAGTTTAATTTATTTTATTTTATTTAGGTAGGTTTATTTAGTTTATTTATTTAGTCTATTTATTTAGTTTAGGGTTTATTTTATTTTAGGGTTAGGTTTTATTTAGTTTTAATTAGGTTTAGGTTAAGTTTATTTAGGTTTAGGTTTTTAGTTTAGTTTATTTTAGTTTAATTTAGTTTAGGTCTATTTAGTTTATTTTTGTTTTTATTTTTATTTATTTTATTTAGTTTACCTTTATTTACATTTAGGTTTATTTAGTTTATTTATTTATTTACTTTTTTTATTTAGGTTTTATTATTTAGTTTAGTTTATTAGTTTAGTTTATTTAATTTATTTTTTATTTTAGATATATTTATTTAAGTTTTGTTTAGGTTTATTTAGTTTAGGTTTAGGTTAATTTTTATTTAGTTTAACTTATTTATTTAGTTTAGGTTTAGGTTTAGGTTTAGGTTTTATTTAGGTTTAGGTTTAAGTTTATTTTATTTAGTTTAGGTTAATTTAGTTTAGGTTTAGTTTATTTAGTTTAGGTTTAGGGTTTAGGTTTAGTTTAGTTTAGGGTTTAGGTTTAGGTTTAGGTTTATTTTCGGTTTATTTTTGGTTTAGTTTATTTAGATTAGTTTATTATTTAGTTTAGTTTTAGTTTAGGTATATTTCATTTTTTTTATTTAAGTTAGTTTATTTTTTAGGTTTTATTTTAGCTTTTAGGTTTAGGTTTTAGGTTTAGGTTTATATATTTAGTTTAGGTTTTAGTTTATTTAGTTTAGGTTTAGGTTTATTTAGTTTAGGTTTAAGTTGAGGTTTAAGTTTTAGGTTTATTTTTAGGTTTAGTTTATTTAGTTTATTTTATTTATGTTTTAGTTTATTTAGTTTTGTTTAGGTTTAGGTTTTTATTTGTTTAGTTTATTTAGGTTTAGGTTTTGGTTTAGATTTAGATTTATTTATTTAGGTTTATTTTTTATTTAATTTATTTTATTTCAGTTTATTATTTTATTTATTTTAGTTTATTTTTATATTTATTTTTAGTTTAGGTTTCTATTTTAGGTTTAGGTTTAGGTTTTTATTTTTTTTAATTTATTATTATTTATTTAGTTAAGTTTAATTTATTTTATTTTTTTTAGGTTTATTTAGTTTATTTATTTACTTTAGGGTTTATTTTATTTTAGGTTTAGGTTTTACTTAGTTCTATTTAGTTTAATTTAGATTTAGGTTTAGTTTATTTTTATGTTTAGGTTTAGGGTTTCGGTTTATTTAGTTTTAGTTTAGGTTTAGGTTTTATTTAGGGTTTAGGTTTTAGTTTATTTTATTTAGTTTAGTTTTTATTTAGTTTATTTTAGTTTAGGTTTTTAGTTTAGTTTAATTAATTTAATTTAGGTTTATTTAGTTTATTTTTATTTTTATTTTCTTGTTTAGTTTAGTTTAGGTTTAGGATTATTTTGTTTATTTTTATTTATTTAGGGTTTAGGTTTAGGTTTAGGTTTATTTTTAATTTTTAGGTTTAGGTTTAGGTTTAGGTTCAGTTTAAGTTTTATTATTTTATTTAGTTTATTAGTTTAGTTTATTAAGTTGATTTTTTATTTTAGGTATGTTTATTTAGGTTTAGTTTAGGTTTATTTAGTTTAGGTTTAGGTTTATTTTTATTTAGTTTAGTTTATTTATTTAGTTTAGGTTTAGATTTAGGTTTATGGTTAGGTTTAGGTTTAGGTTTAGGTTTTATTTAGGATTAGGTTTAAGTTTATTTTATTTAGTTTAGGTTTATTTTGTTTAGGTTTAGGGTTTATATTTAGTTTAGTTTAGGATTTAGGTTTAGGTTTAGGTTTATTTCAGGTTTATTTTTTAGTTTATTTATTTAATTTAGTTTAGGTATAGGCTTATTTTATTTAGCTTATTTTTTAGGTTTTATTTTAGCTATTAGGTTTAGATTTCAGTTTAGGTTTAGGTTTATTTTTTAAGTTTAGGTTTTAGTTTATTTAGTTTATGTTTAGGTTTAGGTTTAGGTTTTAAATTTATTTTTAGGTTTATTTTGTTTTGTTTATTTTCTTTATGTTTAAGTTTATTTAGTTTAGTTTAGGTTTAGGTTTTTATTTATTTAGTTTATTTAGATTAAGGTTTAGGTTTATTTATTTTTTTATAATATTTTATATTTTGGGTTTATTTATTTTTTAGTTTAGGCTTAGGTTTAGGTTTTATTTAGGTTTATTTTAGTTTAGTTTATTTAGTTTTAGTTTTTTAGTTTTTATTATTTTAAGTTTATTTATTTATTTTTATTTATTTTAGGTTTAGGTTTAGGTTTAGGTTTAGTTTAAGTTTATTTATTTAGTTTATTTTATTTAGTTTATTTTAGTTTAGGTTTAGGTCTAGGTTTTAGGTTTAGGTTTAGGTTTAGGTTTAGATTTAGAGTTAGGTTTATTTATTTTATTTTTATTTAGTTTAATTTATTTATTAAGGTTTAGGCTTTCGTTTATTTTTTAGTTTAGGTTTAGGTTTTTTTGTTTTATTTTAGTATATGTTTATTTTATTCAGTTTAGGTAAGGTTTAGGTTTAGGTTTATTTAGTTTATTTAGTTTAGTTTAGTTTCTTTATTTAGTTTAGATTTAGGTTTAGGCTTAGTTTAGGTTTATTTAGGTTTAGGTTTAGGTTTATCTTTGTTTATTTAGTTTAGGTTTAGGTTTTATTTAGGTTTATTTAGTATAATTTATTTATTTATTTTTAGTTTAGGTTTATTTATATTTATTTATTTATTTTAGGTTTAAATTTAGGTTTAGGTTTAAGTTTAGGTTTATTTTATTTTGTTTATTTATTTAGTTTATTTTAATTTAGTTTAGGTTTATTTAGTTTATCAGTTTTGTTTATTTTTGTTTAGGTTTAGGCTTAGGTTTGGTTTAGGTTTAGGTTTAGGTATAGGCTTAGGTTTAGGTTTAGGTTTAGGTTTAGGTTTAGGTTTAGGTTTATTTTTAATTAGTTTATTTATTTTAGGTTTAGGTTTAGGCTTAGGTTTATTTTTATTTAGTTTATTTAGTTTATTTTAGGTTTAGGTTTATTTAGTTTAGTTTAGTTTTATTTAGTTTAGGTTTATTTAATTAATTAGGTTTAGGTTTAGGTTTATTTTAGGTTTAATATTTATTTTAGTTTAGCTTAGTTTAGGTTTAGGTTTTATTTTAGTTTAGTTTAGGTTTAGGTTTAGGTTTATTTTTTTTAGTTTAGGTTTATTTTTAGTTTAGTTTAGGTTTTGGTTTATTTTAGATTTAGGTTTATTTATTTTTAGTTTTATTTAGGTTTAGGTTGTGGTTCTATTTATTTATTTAGTTTAGGTTTAGGTTTTAGTTTAGGGCTATTTTAGTTTATTTAGTTTAGGTTTAGGTTTAGGTTTTATTTAGTTTAGTTTAGTTTAGTTTAGGTTTTGGTTTAGGTTTAGTTTAGTTTAGGTTTATTTAGTTTAGTTTAGTTTATTTATTTTTAGGTTTAGGTTTTTTTAGTTTAGGTTTATTTTTTTTAGTTTAGTTTAGGTTTTATTTTTTAGTTTAGTTTAGGTTTAAGTTTAGTTAATTTATAGGTTTAGGTTTTTTAGTTTAGGTTTAAGTTTATTTATTTTATTTAGTTAGTTTAGGTTTGGTTTAGGTTTATTTAGCTTAGTTTAGGTTTAGGTTTATGTTTATTTTTTAGGTTTAGGTTTATTTTAGGTTTAGGTTTATTTAGTTTTAGGATTAGGTTTATGTTTATTTTAGATTTAGGTTTAGGTTTTTTTCTTTATTTATTTTAGGTTTTTGTTCAAGTTTATTTTAGTTTAGTTTAGTTTATTTATTTAGGTTTAGGTTTAAGTTTAGGTTTAGGTTTAGTTTTGTTTTGTTTATTTAGTTTAGTTTATTTTTTTTAGATTTAGGTTTATTTTATTTTTATTTTAGGTTTAGGATTTTTTTATAATTTAGGGGTTAGGTTTTATTTTTTTATTTATTTTAGGTTTATTTTTTTTAGGTTTAGGTGTTTATTTAGTTTTATTTTATTTTATTTTATTATTTTTATTTTAGGTTTAGTTTTTTTTATATTTATTTTTTAGTTTAGTTTAGGTTTTATTTATTTTATTTTATTTTAGGTTTTATTTATTTTATTTTATTTTCTTTTTAGGTTTAAGTTTGATTTAAGTTTATGTTTATGTTTTAGTTTTTTATTTTATTTTAATTTTTTTATTCCATTTTAGTTAAGTTTATTTATTTATTTTATTTTTAGGTTTTATTTAGTTACGTTTAGGTGTTTAGGTTTTTAGGGTTTACGATTCTGGGTTTAGGGTTTTGGGTTGTAGGTTTTAAGGTTTAGTGTTTAAGGTTTAGGGTTTAGGGTTTATGGTGTATGGTTTAGGGTTTTAGGGTTAAGGGTTTAGGGTTTAAGGTTTAGGGTTTAGGGTTTTGGGTTATAGAGTTTAGGGTTTAGGGTTTAGTGTTTAGGGTTTATGGTTAGTTTTAGCATTTAGGATTTTTTTTAATTTTTTAATTTTTATTATTTTTTAAAATTATGTAAACTGGTAGGTTTAGGTTTATTTAGTTTATTTTTTATTTATTTTAGTTTATTTTATTTTTTAATTTTCATTTAGATTTATTTTTATTTTTGTTTAGTTTAGTTTATTTATTTTCAGTTTATTTATTTTAGTTTATTTTTTTGGTTTCAATTTAGGTTTAGGTTTAGGTTAATTTTTTAGTTTACTTTTATTTTTTATTTTAAGTTTAGGTTAGGTTTTTATTCTATTTTTTAAGGTTTAGGTTTAGGTTTTATTTTAGGTTTATTTTTAGTTTTATTTTTTAGTTTATGTTTAGGTTTAGGTTAAGTTTATTTTAGGTTTAGGTTTGGGTATTTATTTATTTTAGTTTAGTTTATTTTTTATTTTTTTGGTTTAAGTTTTTTTTATTTTATGTTTATGTTTTTTAGTTTAGGTTTCTTATTTTTTATTTTTTAGGTTTTATTTATTTTATTTTATTTATTTTATTTTAGGTTTAGGTTTTAGTTTATGTTTTTATTTATTTTATTTTATATTTTATATTAGTTTAGGTTTTTTTATTTTATTTTATTTTCAATTTTATTTAGTTTATTGAGTTTTAGCTCTTTAGCTTTAGGGTTTAGGGTTTAGGTTTCAGGTTTAAGGTTAGTTTAGAGTTAAGGGTTTAGGGTTTAGGGTTTAGGGATTATGGTTTAGTGTTGAGGGTTTAGGATTTAGGGTTTTGGTTTTAGGGATTAGGGTTTAGCATTTAGGGTGTTAGGGTTTAGGGTTAATTTATGATTTATTAGGTTTAGGGTTTAGGGTTTAGGGTTTTAGGTTTATGGTTTAGTGTATAGGGTTTAGGGTTAGTTTTAGCGTTTAGGGTATAGGTTTAGGGTCTTTTTAAAATTTTTTAATTTTTTTTAATTTTTTAAATTTGTGTAAACTGGTAGGTTTATGTTTATTTAGTATATTTTTTATTTATTATAGTTTATTTTCTTTTTTATTTTTATTTAGGTTTATTTTTATTTTTATTTAGTTTTGGCTTTTTATTTTAGTTCATTTTTAGGGTTTAGGTTTATTTTTTAGTTTTGTTTTATTTTTATTTTATTTTTTAGGCTTAGGCTTTATTTTTTCTTTTAGGTTTAAGTTAGGTTTTTATTTTATTTTTTTAGGTTTAGGTTTTAGGTTTTTATTTTAGGTTTATTTTTAGGGTTTATTTTTCAGTTTGATTTTGGTTTATTTATAGTTTATTTTATTTTATTTAGTTTATGTTTAGGTTTAGGTAAAGTTTATTTTAGGTTTAAGTTTAGGTTTTTATTTATTTTAGTTTAGTTTATTTTTGTTTAGGTTTAGGTTTATTTTATTTTTATTTTCGGTTTAGGTTTTTTTTTTAGTTTAGGGTTTAGATTTTATTTATTATTTATTTTTTAGGTTTATTTTTTAGGTTAGGTTTTTACTGAGTTTTTGTTTTATTTTATTATAGGTTTATTTTTTTTTGATTTTAAGTTTACTTTTTATTTTATTTAAGTTTTTTATTTTTTAACTTAGTATCAGTTTTTATTTATTTTATTTTATTTATTTTATTTTATTAGGCTTAGGTTTAGGTTTTAGTTTAAGTTTTTATTTTATTTTGTTTTTTTATTTTATTTTGGTTTAAGATTTTTATTTTCTTTTATTTTTCAATTTTATTTAGTTTATGTTCAGGTTTTTAGCTTTTTAGGGTTTAGGATTTGGGGTTTAAGGTTTAGGGTTTAGGGTTAGTTTAAAGTTTAGGTTTTAGGAGTAGGGTTTAGGGTTGAGGTTTAGAAGGTTTAGGGTTTAGGGTTTAGGGTTTAGGGTTTAGGGTTTAGGTTTAGGTTTAGGGCTTAGGGTTTAGGGTTTAGGGTTTCAATTTTATGGTTTAAGATTTAGGCTTTAGGGTTTTAGGGTTTAGATTTTAGGGTTTTAGGTTAAGGTTTTAGGTTTAGGGTTCAGGTTTTAGTTTAGTGTTTAGGATTTTTTTTATTTCTTTCTTTTTAGTAGAGAACAAATTCAGATTCAACATTTCTTCTTTTTGATTTCATCAACCAAGTAACTCACCAACTTTTCTAAGACCAGTGGTTATATAGATCAAAATGAGCATCCATAGAAATAAAACCTTAGATAACTGAGACGCCTCTACTTATAAAGAACCTGATTTTATAAGATTGGATGGTGAGAGACCTCTCTCAGTAGCATCCACCATCATATCCCCAATCTTTCCTCTCACCATGGGCATGCCTCAGTCACTCACTCTCCACCTCCATAGCCTGCTTGCTCACCTCCATATCCACGAGGCACCTCCATATCCACCGGCACCTCTATTTACCACTAACCATTCACGTATGTGCCTCCACTTGGTCTTGAGCGGTTGATGGTAGTTCACCTGAGGTTCCCATTCTTGGTTTAGGTTTTATTTTTTAATTTATTTATACTTTAGGTTTAGGTTTAGGGTTTAAGTTTATGGTTAGAGTTTAGGGTTTTAGGGTTTATGCTTTTAGGCTTTAGGGTTTAGGGTTAGGGATTAGGGTTTAAGGTTTAGGGTTTATGGTTTAGTGTTTAAGCTTTAAAGTTTTGGGTTTTTAAGGTTTAAAGTTTATGGTTTAGGGTTTGGGTTTATGGTTAGTTTAGGGTTGATTAGGTTTAGGGTTTTAGGGTTTAGGGTTTTTTTTTTAGAGTTTAGGGTTTAAGGTTGTAGGTTTAGGTTTAGTGTTTATAGTTACAGGTTAGTTTAGTTTAGGGTTTTCAATTTTTAATTTTTTAATTTTAATTTTTTAAAATTATGTAAACTGGTAGGTTTAGGTTTATTTAGTTTATTTTTTATTTATTTTAGTTTATTTTATTTTTTATTTTCATTTAGATTTATTTTTATTTTTGTTTAGTTTATTTATTTTTGGTTTATTTATTTTAGTTTATTTTTTAGGTTTAGGTTTAGGTTTAGGTTTAAGTTTATTTTTTAGTTTACTTTTATTTTTTATTTTATTTTGTAGGTTTTGGTTTTCTTTTTTATTTTAAGTTTAGGTTGGGCTTTTATTTTATTTTTTAAGGTTTAGGTTTTAGGTTTTATTTTAGGTTTATTTTCAAGTTTATTTTTTAGTTTATGTTTAGGGTTAGGAGTTAAGTTTATTTTAGGTTGAGGTTTAGGTTATTTATTTTAAACTTAGTTTATTTTGTTTAGGTTTAAGTTTATTTTATTTTTTATTTTTTTTTTTTTTAGTTTAGGGTTTAAGTTTTATTTTTTATTTATTTTGTTTCTTTTTTTAGGTTAAGTTTTTTATTAGTTTTGTTTAGGTTTTTTTTATTTTAGGTTTACTTTTATTTTATTTAGGTTTTTATTTTTAGTTTAGTTTAGGTTTTTATTTCTTTTATTATACTTATTTTATTTTATTTAGGTTTAGGTTTAGGTTTTAGTTTATGTTTTTATTTTATTTTATATTTTATTTTAGTTTAGGTTATTTTATTTTATTTTCATTTTCTTAGTTTATGTTGATTTTTTAACTTTTGGCTTTAGGGTTTAGGGTTTATGGTTTAAGTTCTAAGTTAGTTTAGAGTTTTAGGGTTTGGGTTTAGGATTATGGTTTAATGTTGAGGTTTAGGGTTTAGGGTTTTAGTTTTAGGGATTAGGGTTTAGCATGTTAGGGTTTAGGGTTAATTTAGGGTTTAGGGTTTATGGTTTAGGGTTTAGGGTTTAGGGTTTAGGGTTTTATGGTTTAGGGTTTATGGTTTAGGGTTGTAGGTTTATGGTTTAGTGTTTAGGGTTTAGGGTTAGTTTTAGTGTTTAGGGTATAGGGTTAGGGTTTTTTTTAAAATTTTTTTTAATGTTTTGAAATTATTAGTAGGTTTATGTTTATTTATATTTTTTATTTATTACATTTTATTTTATTTTTTAGTTTTATTTTATTTTGTTTTTTTATTTTATTTTGGTTTTATTTTAGTTTATTTTTTAGGTTTAGTTTAATTTTTTATTTTTAAGTTTTTTATTTTTTTCATTTAGGTTTAGGTTAGGTTTTATTTTATTTTTTTAGGTTTAGGTTTTAGGTTTTATTTTAGATTTATTCGGTTTATTTTTTAGTTTAGGATATGGTTTATTTATACTTTATTTTATTTTATATGTTTAGGTTTAGGTTCTGGAGTTTATTTTAGGTTTAAGTTTAGGTTTTATTTATTTTAGTTTAGTTTATTTTTTTGTTTAGGTTTAGGTTTATATTATTTTTATATTTTTTAGGTTTAGGTTTATTGTTTTAAGTTTATTTTTAGGTTTTTAGAGTTGTTGTTTATTTTATTATTGGTTTATTTTTTTTTATTTAAGTTTACTTTTTTATTTTATTTAAGTTTTTTATTAGTTTAGTGTAGGGTTTTTATTTATTTTATTTATTTATTTTTTTTAGGCTTAAGTTTATGTTTTAGTTTATGTTTTATTTTATTTGTTTTTTTTTAGTTTATTTTGGTTTAGGCTTTTTTATTTTCTTTTATTTTTCAATTTTATTTGTAGTTTATGTTCAGGTTTTAGCTTTTTTATGGTTTAGGATTTGAGGTTTAAGGTTTAGTTTGAGTTTAGGGTGGGATTATTAGGGTTTAAGTTTAGGTTTAGGGTTTAGGAGTGTTAGGGTGTTAGGGTTTAATTGGGTTTTGGGTTTAGGAGACTTGGAGTTTAGGTTTGGGGTTTCAATTTTATGCTTTAAGATTTAGGGTTTTAGGGTTTAGAGTTTGGGTTTAGGTTAAGGTTTTAGGTTTAGGGTTCAGGTTTTAGTTTAGTGTTTGAGATTTTGATTTCTTTCTTTTAATAGAACAACAAAACATTCTTCTTTTTCAAATGTAACTTACATGATCAAATGAGCATCTCAAAATCCAAAGTTAGAGACAGCCTCTCTTGTAAAGACCTGATTCTATGGCGGATTGGATAGGCAATATTCAATTTCTCAAGTTCCCATTAAACTCGACCTCTCTCAGTAGCTGATCCACCGTCATATCCCCGTCTCTCCCTCGCCTCCACCATGGATGCCTGAGTAGCCTCCTCTTTATGACTTTCCACCACCACCTCATCACTTAGCACCTCCATATCCACCATTTTGCTTTATATTCCCCACCACCACTAAGATATGCGCACCGCGGATCACGGGGTAGCGGTTGATGGCCTTTCTGTCAAGGTTTAAGGTTTAGGTTTAGGTTTATTTTTTGAATTTAATGTTTGGGGTTTATGGTTTAGGGTTTGGATTAGGGTTTAGGGTTTGGATTAAGGTTTAAGTTTAGGGTTTTGGGTTTAAGGTTAGGTTTGGGTTTTTAGGGTTTAGGGAGGAAGTTTAGTTTTAGGGTTTATTTAGAGATTCTAGTTTGGGTTTAAAGGTTTAAGGTTTATAGTTTCGAGTTTCGGTTTTAAGTTTTGATTTATAGTTTTGAGTTATAAAGGTTTAGTTTAAAGCTTCGTTTACTTTGAGTTTTAGGAGTAGTTTAGGGTTTAGTTTAGTTTAATTTAAGTATTAGGTTTAGTTTTAGGATTTAGTTTAAGGTTTTAGGTTTAAGTTTTTAAAGGTTTAAGGTTTAGGGATTTAATTGGGTTAGGGTTTAAGGTTTAGGTTTAGGAGTTAAAGTTTAGGTTTAGGTTTTAAACTTACAGCAGGTTCAAGTTTATTTAGTTTATTTTATTTTAGGTTTAGAGTTTTTTTTATTTTAGTTTTAGATTTAGGTTTAGGGTTAGGTTTATGTTTAGATTTTTTTTGCTTAGGTTTTATTTTATTTTAGAGGTTTTATAGTTTGGGTTTATTTATTTATTTTAGGATTTAGGGTTTATTTATTTTAGGTTTATTTTATTTTGGATTTAGTTTTTTTTTATTTTAGTTTTTTATTTAGGATTGGGTTAAGGTTTATTTATTTTTTAGGTTTAGTTTATTTTTTTTATGTATTTGGGTTTAGGTTATATTTTATTTTTAGCTTATTTTTATTTTATTTTTAGGTTTAGGTTTATTTTTATTTTTTTTTAGTTTAGGATTCTTTTAGTTTGAGTTTATTTTATTTAATTTATTTATTTAGTTAATATGTTTTTTATTTATTTAACTTCATTTATTTTATTTTAAGTTTATGTTTATTTTATTTTCTTAATTTAGTTTAGGCAGGTTTATGTTTATTTTTTTTATTTATTTGTTTTAATTTACTTAGGTTTATTATTTAGGTTTAGGTTTTTTTTAGTTATTATTATTTTTTAGGTTTAGATTTAGGTTTTGGTTTAGGTTTTTATTTTATTTATTTTTTTAATTTATTTTTTGGTTTAATTTATTTGGTATTTAGTTTAGTTTTTTGATTATTATTTTATCTTTTAGGTTTTAGATTTAGGTTTTAGTTTAGGTTTTATTACTTTTAGGTTTGGTTTAATTTTATTTTGGTTTATGTTATTTTATTTTATTTACATTATGAGTTTAGGGTTTAATTTAGGGTTTTAGGGTTTTTAGTTTAGAGTTTGGGGTTTAGGGTTTGGTTTGGGTTTTAGGTTTTAAGGTTTGGGGAGCAGGGTTTAGGGTTTAGGTTTGAGGTTTAGGGTTTTAGGGATTGAGTTTTAGGATTAGGGTTTAGGGTTTTAGGTTTAGGGTTTTAGAGGTTTTGAGTATTTTTTTTAATAGAGAATAAATTCATATTTAACATTCTTTTTTTCATCACACATCAAGTTTTCAGACACCTGGCGATGACATAGATTAAAATGAGCATGCAGAGCATCAAAGCCAAAATAGCTGGAACCATCTTTAATAAACTGAGTTCCATCCAGGAACCACTCGGCCTCTCAGTAACCCAGATCCACCATGGTAACACCCAGTCTCTCCTCCAGCCTCCATAACCACCTTACTTCACCACCACCACCTCCATATCTCCAACACCTCCAGATCCACCTGCCCGATAGCGCAGCCTCTCACCTTCCGTCCACTTTGGATCCGAGAGACGGTTGATGGGTGATGTTCCGTCCAGGTTGTGCCTATACCGGTTAGGTTTAGGTTTCTAGGTTTTATAGTTTAGGCTTATTTTATTTCTTTAGTTACTTTAGTTTAGGTTTGGGAGGTATAGTGTTTAAGGGTTTAGGGTTTGTTTATTTTAATTTCTTTAGTTACTTTAGTTTAGGTTTAGGTTTAGATTAGTGTTTAGGGTTTAGGTTAGGAGGTTTAGGGTTTTAGGATTTAGGGTTTAGGGTTTAGGAGTTTAGGGTTTTAGGGTTTATGCTTTTTATAGTTTAGGGTTTAGGTTTAGAGGTTTAGGTTTAGGGTTATAGTTTTTTTTAAATTAAGTGAGTAGATATGTTTTGGTTTTATTTGGTTTATTTTATTTTATTTAGGTATATTTTTTTTATTTAGTTTATTTATTTTAGTTTAGGATTTTGGGTTATTTTAGTTTAATTTAGGTTTTTTAGGTTTTATTTTCTAGTTGAGTTTATTTTTATTTTATTTTGGGTTTAGATTTTATTTTTTTTTATTTTTAGGGTTAAGTTTAGGTTTCTATTTTATCATTTAGGTTTTGTTTAGGTTTTTTATTTTAAGTTTATTTTTGGTTTTATTTTTTAGTTTAGGTTTAAGTTTGTTTTATTTTTTTTTTTAGTTTAAGTTTAGGTTTAGGTTTTATTTTTGGAGTTTAGTTTATTTTTTAGGTTTAGGTTTATTTATTTTTTTATTTTATTTTTATTTTAAGGTTTAAGTTTTTTATTTAGGGTTTAGGTTTATTTTTATTTACTTTTAGGTTTATTTTTAGGTTTATTTTTAGGTTTAAATTTTATTTAGTTTTTATTTTATTTATTTTTATGTTTATTTATTTTATTTTTACATTTAATTTTAATTTATTTAGGTATTTTAGGTTTATTTATTTTTTAGTTTAGTTTAGGTTTTATTTATTTTACCTTGGTTTATTTTATAAGTTTATTTTATTTTCATTAGGATTAGGTTTAGGATTTTTTTATTTAGGTTCAAGTTTTTATTTATTTTATTTTAGGTTTAGGTTTTAGGATTTTAGGGTTTAAGGTTTAGGGTTTAAAGGTTTAAGGTTTTTTAAGTTAAGGTTTCTGGTTTAGATGTGAGTTTAAGTTTTAGTTTTTTAGTTTTGTATTAAACTTTGGATAGTTTTAGTTTAGGGTTTAAATAGGAGTTTAAGGTTGGATTTAGGATTTAGTGTAATTTAGGTTTAGGTTTAGGTTTTAAAGGATTAGGTGAGTTTAGGATTTAGGTTTTAAGGTTTAGGGTTTAGTTTATTGGAGTTAGAGGTTTAGGTTTAATAGTTTAGTTTAGGTTAGAGTTTAGAAGTTAGAGTTTAGGAGTTTAGGATTTTAGATTTTAGTTTTAGGGTTTAGAGTTTTTTTTAGGATTTGAATTTAGTTTAGAGTTTATTTTTTATTTATTTAGGAGTTTATTTATTTTTAATTGGGTTTACTTTATTATTAGTTTAGTTTTATTTATTTTTTTTATTTATTATAGTTTAGGTTTTATATTTTTTATTTTATTTTAGTTTATTTTATTTATTTTTATTTTTATTTTAGGTTTATTTTATTTTTTATTTTAGGTTTAGGTTTAGATTATTTTCTTTATCTTCTTTTTAGGTTTAGATGGGTTTCTAGGTTTATTTTAGATTTTACTTAGGTTTAGGTTTATTTTAGTTTAATTTATTTTATTTAGGTTTAGGGTTTAGGTTTATAGTTTAGATTATTTTATTTTTATTTATTTAGGTATAGGTTTTTTTTTAGTTTGGGTTTAGGTTTTATTTTATTAATTTTTGGTTTTATTTTTGATTTATTTTTGGGTTTAGGATTTATTTATTATTTTAGGTTGATTTTTTTTATTTTATGTTTGGATTTATATTTTATTTGGGTTTTTATTTTTATTTTTATTTACTTTATTTTTTATTTAATTTAATTTATTTTAGTTTTAGTTTATTTATTTATTTTTTAGGTTTAGTTTAGGTTTTAGTTTAGGTTTTTTTTTTTAGGTTTTTATATTTTATTTTAGGTTTTATTGTTAATTTAGGTTTAAGGTTTTGGTTTTTTTTAAGCGTTTAGGTTTAGGGTTTATGGTTTAGGGTTTAGGTTTAGGTTTAAGGTTTGGGGTTTGGGGTTTATGGTTTAGGGTTGTAGGTTTTAAGATTGGATTTAAGTTTAGGTTTTAGGGTTTAGAGGTTTTGAGGTTTAGGGTTTAAGTTTTATGTTTGGGTTCAAGTTTTAGTTTAGGGTTTAGGGTTTTTTGGTTTTTTTCTTTAACAAAAAGACAAGAACCAAGATTTAACATTTCTTCTTTTCGATTTTGTCACACAAAACAAACTAACTTAAGTAATCAAATGACCTCCACAGGCTAGCTAAAGCCACCTGAATGTCGAACCTATATACCCATTACCATTCAATCTTATATAAATCAACACACATGAATAACGAAAAGGCAACATTCATACACTTAAGCTCCATGCATTTCTTATGTACTTATAACTAGCATCATATACATTATTATTCATTTATAAGCTTTAGGAAAAATACATTTAGATTTAATAGTGATAAATCTTAAAACTTGAACATACAACTTACATAAAGGGTTTTTTTATTTTACTTTATTTTGAGAAAAGGAAGATGGATTACCAAATTTAACATGATTGAAAAGAAAATTTATGTGATTCAACTGGATTGGGAACCGATCAAATCAAATTAAACATATAAAACAAAACAAAGCTTCTTTATTAATTAAGTTTTGGATCTGATTTGATTTAAAGAGGAGAAATCATTTGTTTTCAAACCCATTCCCACATTGGTGATTTGATTTAATTTAAGAAAATGTAATTAAGTTGATTATGGGTTAATTAATTTGAACCCTTAATTAGATGATATTACCCTTACCTATGTCACCTTAAAGTAATTAACTAAAATAGTAGCGATGGTATGGACATGGAAAATAAACTTTGCAATAAGTATTAATTAGAGGAAATAAAGGGCCTAATTTCAATTGGCTCATGATTAATAGTTTATTAGATTAAAGGACTTAATTAAGTACTTTCATGGCAGCTTCCCCACACATGTGGACCAACCATTTCATTAAACTTCATTAGGTTATTAAAACACCTAAGATCCCCATGATTTAATTAATTGATGCGTGTGATTATGATTTCAAATTGATTAAGCGATTTAATTAATTGGTTAAATCTTAATTAATTTTATTTAAAAAAAGGTGAAATGAACTTAGGGAAAGGGGTCCCCCTTATTCCTTACTATTGAACAATGTTAATAAACTTAATTAACCATTTATTATTGCTCATGGGATTAATTAATCATTAACTTAAAATAGTAGTTAAAGTTTCATTAGTCAATTTTCCCTAATTGGGTGAGCAATAAATCCCAAGAAAATCATGGGAGGCTGAAGGTCATCCCACTAAATTATGATAAAATTTAAGAATAATTGCTCAGTAATTGGGGTATAATTATTAAGCTAATAAACTTTATAATTAAACTTTAACTACTATTCAAAATTAGTTATGATCATTTTAATTAATTCTCCCTTAAAAAATAGGTATTTATTTGCATTTCTTTATTTCTCATGATTTTTTTATGATTTTTAGAAGTTTAAATACATTAAAATGATTAATTAAGCCTAATTAAAGCCTAAACCTATTAATGTAGTGGCATCTTGATGTGGCATGCTCTCCACATGGTGTCATGGGATTGGCTACTTAAAATATACCCGGCTTGTGAGGCGAAAGCCCTATTGAGCGCTTATTGGATCAATTCTTTGATGTTCTCTCGGAAGGCCATGGCTGCAGATTTGGAGCTCATCTTTTGTTCAGTCCCACTACGATGCTTTCGGGAAACTTCGAAGATGATTTGTTCTTTCGGCGCAACATAGGAAGGTGCATGCTACAGTTAATTTGGGTTTGATGGAGAAATGGGGAGTTAGGTAAAAATAGGTATTATATTTGGGATGGGCGGTAATGGCATTTTTTGATGAGGGAGCAGGGCTTAGGGAATGGTTCTAGTAGCTCGTTTTGGGTGGCTAGGGATCAGTTGAATGATTCTTGTGTGTGTTTGAGTGGAAACGAGAGGGTGTATACCACCCTTCATCTTGATCGGATGGTGGGATTGAGTTTGGCATCTAGTGGCCGTCTGGCCATCTTAGGAAGTCCTGGGTGGTATGGAGGAGGTGTGTTGGCTCGGCTTGGTTTGTTGAAGGTGTGGAGATGGCTGCCAAGGAGAAATCATGGGTGCCCTATGAGTTTCAAATGCTCTAATGGGAAGGGTGTGGTGATTTCACCTGCCAACCCATCAGATATGGCCTACGGGTGGGAATTGAGCAATGTTCCAAAGTGCCTAGGTGGACCATTGAGACTTGCCAAGAAATCTGCCACTTACATGGTGTGTCATGGGAATTCCCTTGACCTAGTGGGTAGAATGATCATTTGGCATTGTATTTGATTTGGGTAGATTTGAAATGAGCCAAAACTAGGTTAGCCCAAATTTCATGTCAATTGGAGTTGATTTGGTTAGGTTTGGCTCAATTTGAATAATTTAGGTCAAAAATTGGGTTAGTTTAATTCAAGTTGGCCAATTGGACAAATTGGGTCAAACCAGGGTTTGGTCAAGTTCATATGATCAATTGGGATATTTTGGTTTATTTTGGAAAGCTTAGATTTGATTTTGGCTCATTTGAATTCATTTTGGTCAAATGGGTTAAGTTGACCAATTGACCAAATTGGCCAAATTTAACAATTGGTGTTGGTTTGGGTTTAGTTGACCAATCAAAGGTGATTGTAGGCTTCTATTTCAATTAATTTTGATTTAGTTTTGATTTAGGCCAACTTGGAAAAAAGGTCAATTTGTGCTAAGTAGGTCAATTGGGTTCAATTCATCCAATCGCTTTGGTCAAGTTCAACAATCAATTTGAATGAACTTGAGCCATTGGTTTTAATCAATTTGGTTTATATTTTGATTCAAACCCATTTGGTCTTTTAGGTCAATTTGGGTCAACTTGGGTCAAGAGGAGCCATTTAGGTTTGGTTTGACTCAATTGAAGGTCAAGTCATATTTAAATATTGATTATGATT